>JASCZW010001243.1:0-131415 GCA_034211315.2 Aedes japonicus
GCTTATTTCGCTCTTCGGTGACTTTTTGCGCTTGTTACCTGTATCTCTTTCCTTGCCCGCTTTCCGTATGACGAATTCGCTTTCTGTTGATCTTTCATTTCCTTTTCAATTTCAATGGCAGCTTTGATCGTCTTTCGTTCTTGATTTGTCCTAATCCAATCTTCGCGAAGTGGGTTCTTCCACTTGAAGCTATTTCCAGTCATATCTGCGAATGTTTCTTCAAGCCGAGGGAATTCCTCCAGATGGCTCAACGGTTCATAGAGATTTTTTGATCAAATTGGAATGATCTCACGTGCTTCTGTATATGTGATGTTCTTACGTGCCATTAATCCTTTGATCCTATTTTGCCTTTCCCGTTCCGGACATTTGTCGTCTTTTGAAGCATGTTCTGCCGAATTGCAATTCGCACACTTTACCCTCTTTCGACAGTTTTCATACTCCTCGCTTGTCTCATGTTGTTCCGTGCATTTATCACATCGACGACGGCCTCTGCAATTCGATTCTCGATGATTAAATCTCAAACAGTTTGCGCAGAAAACTATTCTTTGATAGAATGGTCGAACCATACAGCAAAACAACTTCACAAACTCAGGCAGTTGATTACTCCTGAATGTCACACTAGCTCGTGTTGTTGGAATCTTTCCGAAGTACGAGTCAAACGTCGTACACTCAGAATGGGTACTTCACATTCAATGCCATCAATAATCTCCTTATCAGTTATGTCCTCTGGTATTCCCAAAATTACGCCATTAATTGATACCAGGTGTCGCGGCACGTACGCTTTGTAAGGAGTATCCGCTGCATTAATTCCATCCATCAACAAATTTGCTTTGGAGTAGCTGCTTAGATATACCATGATTCTATTTCTTCCGGCATATTTCATATCCGTCACGTAGTTCTTGAATTCTTCTTCCTTTCGGATCATTAGACCCACCGCAGAATTTGTTAATCTGCCTATCTTCTTTGTTTTTCAGCTCCATGTACACTCTGTATGGTGGGCTGTCTCGGCATGTGTAGGAATAATTTTCCAATGCAGGTCGGTTGTCGTTCCATGTTCTCGATGAGCATGCCTTTGCTAAGTTGTTCTTCGATGTCTCCTTTGCACAGTCCGATTCCGATCCATCTCTATGGGCGTCAGGGTCCGGGGATCTTTCATCCTTCCATTTCTCCTGAACTCACGGTCAGACTTCTTTTCTTTTTTCTTCTTTTTCAAACTTTTCACAAGCCAATATGGCGTCCTTTTCGCCGAACGAAATTAGATTTTCACTGTTAGTTTCTGTTCTTTTGACACTTTCCACATAAAACTATAATTCTTCTCCACAGTCAATACACCCTTTTCAATTCAATTCCCCATTTGCGCTTTGTATGAAGTATTCCGTAAAACAAAAACAAATTTTTTGACGATTCTTCGCTTTAGTGCATCAACTCTTCGATGGACGAAAATGTGAAGCCGCGCTTAAAAGCGACAAAAGGTACCGATTTTATCCTTAGTTTTCATCAGTTCTAGCCCCCTGTACAGTGGTTGGTTTTGTTTGTGCCCTATCTAATCAAACCAAGGCAAGGCGACATGTTGGCCATCATACTTAATGATCGTTGCATGAGTAATAATCGCTGAAGAAATGCTATGATACACCTAATGCTATGCTACGCTAAACATTTCAGAAGAAGTACCTCAAGTTTTGTTCATGAAAAATATGTTTATATTTATATGTTTGTTTCTCTCCATTTCGACGATCCATCGAACACAACGAACGACTTTTTATGCGAACGCTTGTGAGAAAAAGTTCTTCGTTTCGAGATCCAAAATACGGCCCCTGGCTCTGATTACGTTTATCGTTTAACGCGTTTCGCTTGCATCTAAGGAAGACAAAATATCAGGAACAAATGTCCATAATAAACGTTCATTGCGATCTCCAGGTGGTAATCAGATACATGTAGTTGGCATCGGAAGATTTATCATTTAAATATAACAAACTCTGTAAAACATCTATAGAGTCAAGAATGTTACTCGGAAAATGTTCGGACATCACCAAGTTAACTGGCAATAAGGCTTGCTTCATTTAGAATTGGAACAAACTTTTGCTCATATTGTGGCGCTCCTGGTGGACGGATTTGGAAGTTCTTGTCGGGAATTTTGTCATCTTCACGTATGTATTTTTGACATTCCGCAAATTGACTGTACTTTGTAAACAATCAACATGGAAGCCGAAAAAAGGGAAAAAATGTGCACAGTTATTTGGAAAATCCATTGTGGTCTGCATCTAGGCTAGCTAAACAGCTGAAATTGCCCAGAAATACCGTATGGCGCGTTATCAAACGGTATAAGGAAACATTGACGACGATTCGGAAGGCTCAAGCCAATCGTCGTAGTGGAACTGTCGACCGGAAACTGCGTGGTAAGATTTTGAAGACGATTAAGAGGAATCCCAATCTGTCGGACCGTGATTTGGCCAGAAAATTCGGTGCTGCCCATAGTATCGTGAGGAGAACTCGACTCCGGGAAGGAATCAAGTCGTATCGACCTAGCAAACAGCCAAATTGGACCATAAAACAGAATAGTGTGGCCAAAATCCGTGCTCGGAAGCTATACGACCAGGTGCTGACCAAGTTCGACGGATGTCTTCTGATGGACGATGAAACCTATGTCAAGGCTGACTTCGGGCAAATCCCAGGTCAAAAAATTTTACTTGGCAACGGCTCGGGGGGATGCAGCCAAATTTAAATTTGTTTTTGCCGACAAATTTGCACGAAAATTCATAATTTGGCAGGGCATTTGCAGCTGTGGCAAAAAAACGAAAGTTTTCGTTACAAATAAGACAATGACGTCGGAACTATGCCAAAAAGAGTGTCTCCAAAAACGAATTTTGCCGTTCATTCGATCCCACGACCATCCCGTAATGTTTTGGCCAGATTTGGCAAGCTGTCATTACAGCAAAGTCGTTCAAGAATGGTATGCAGAGAAAGGGGTCCAGGTTGTTCCGAAAAACCTTAACCCACCCAACTGCCCCCAGTTCCGCCCTATTGAGAAATACTGGGCAATCATGAAGAGCAGACTCAAGGCAAAGGGAAAGGTTGTCAAAGACATCAATCAGATGAAGACCTGGTGGAATAAGATAGCTAAAACGATGGACGAAGAAGGTGTGCGCCGCCTAATGAGCCGTGTTACAGGAAAAATTCGAGAATTCCTTCGAAACCGTGACGAATAATTTTATCCGTATTTTTTCTTAAGAGTATGAAGAAAACGCTACATTTGTATAAAAAAGGATCTTGAATTCAATAATAAATAACTGAAATACAGGCAATTGTTTTTGTTTCAATTCTATCTGAAGCAAGCTTTATTACCTCCCTTGCATTATCGCTTTAGTTATATATTATCGAGCTTAGCATGTAAACATTGGCGTTCAAAACACATTTCTAAGTAGTTAACGTTATCGGGATGAGATGAAAAGTGTTCATTAAACGCTTTAACAATCCAGCTGCAAACACACACACAGACACAAACACATTGTGCATCAATTTTAATCAAAATGGAAGTATCTCGCATAACATTCAAAAAAGGCCTATCTTTGTGAATTGATTCTATTCATGAACATTATCTTTGGTTTACCAAGGCTAAACAATTGAATTTGTGGCACAACCCACAGCTTAGATCGAGAGCAGACGATGTTAATGTGCATATTGAACAATATATTCCGTGTAAAATGCTTTTGCAGCCGCGATATTCATAGAAGAGAAACTCGATGAAGAGAATCGATCAATAGGCCTTTAAAATGGTACGGGGATATATTCTATGCACGAACAAACAACACTATTTTACGTACCAACTGCTACATACTAACGTTCATTGCACGGCATAAGTAGTAAGCTAGAGTGGTGTTCGTGAATGCATCGTGAGAATTACATTGGCCTGCTCAGAATACGTTTTCTCTCAAATGTTCCGTTTATTAGTATATCGCGACCGGCCCGGCAAGACAGAATCGGTCTCACGCTTATCCGCGAAGCCAATGTAAACAGTGAATCATAGCCCAAGCAAAACTCTTCTTCTATAATGGCTGCGCATTGCGAGATCAAGTTCGACAACAACCCACTGGGAATCTACCATGCCGGTCAGCTACTTTCCGGGACGGTCGAACTTCGTCTGGATAAACCGAAAACGGTCAATGGTATGTGAGTGATGTAACTTGACAGGTGGGCTAAATAATTGGAACGAATCACATCTTCTACCAACAGGATTTTATTTAGTCATATCCGGTTGTGCTGAGATTGAATGGCATGAAAATGAAACCGATCAGAGGGATACGTACAGAGGCAATGAGGAGCTGCTTCATGCCGATATTGCTTTGATTGCCCAAAGCAAGGGTATGTCTATGAGAGTTGGGTTGAAGTGAAGTGTTATTCTCGCTCTCTTTCGTTTGTAGGAGGCGCAATCGAGATACCCAACGGTACTCACGTGTACAATTTTTCATGTGTGCTTCCACCACACTTGCCTACTTCGTTTGAGGGACAGTACGGAAAAATTCGATACATTGTTTGTGCCACTCTTGACCGGCCATGGAAATTCAATCAGACTTGTAAGGTGGCATTCACGGTGCTCAAATCGCTGGATCTCAACCAAGATCCCTGGGTGAAGCAACCGAAAGTAATAGAACTGACAAAAACCTTCTGCTGTTGGCCTTGTAAATCACGTCCTCTATTTATAACCGTCGAAACACCTGCTACCGGATACGTTCCTGGGCAGAAAATTCCCATCACCATTACCCTAAACAATACCAGCAACGTGGGACTTAACGGTGTTAAATGTAGTCTTGATCGAACGGAATCTTACATCAGCCAGTCACCAATTGAGAAAACTAGGATGGTTGTTAAAACAATTACAAGCCTATCAACTTCTGTGACAAACGACAAATATGCCCGACTCATTCTACAGCTGCAAATTCCTTCCGTTGCACCTACTGGCAAATGTTCCGTTCTCGCCATCGACTACGAGCTGAACATTAATGTGCAGGTGGAAAGTTGTCGCCTAAATCCGCAAATAGAAATCCCCCTCAAAATTGGAACCGTTCCGCTACTGACGGTGGCGATGACGACTTCAACGCCATCTTCGTCAATGGGAGCAAATGCTAACTACGGATCGTTTGATGAAAGTCCGCATCCAACGGCTCCACCTCCACTAGCCAACTTTGATGACCTTCGTAAGTTTACAGTCGTTGTTGAGTTGTAAATGGTTGCCTTTTCAATCAGAATGTAATTTTGTTTTGCAGCTCCTCCAAGTTATGAAGAAGCGATGCATGGAACGGTGGTGAATGTGAACGATGAGCCGAATGCGATTGGATTTCAACCGTACGTCCCGAGATATCCGGTTTACAAGTTCAGTAGTTCCGCGAAATCTTGAACGCATTTTTTTATTCGTATGATGGTTAGGGCATAACAGAATCAAAGCCCTTATCAGGTGGTCCTAGTTGTGTGAAGTGATATTGTAAAAGTGATAATCGAATTCTAATATATATTTTCTTATGTTCTTCTTGATACCAGTAATATTTCTGCATCAGTGTAATTGTGTAACATATATCATACTATATACCGTGGAAAGTCTATACATTTTCCTGCTCGAAAATTTCCTAGACCAGGTCCCAGCAACCCCCAGCATGCTCTTGACTGAATTAAGAAAAGTCCTTGTGTGATTTGCATCATAGCAACTTTCCCGCATTTTGTACACACCACAATTTTAGTAAACAATGATACAAATGACAATCACGAAAGAAATTTAAGTTAGAATAAAAAATAACTGCGTATCTTGTAGACGCCCTAACTACATTCACAAATCATTGTTCTAAAATCAGAACCTTTAGGAACAGAGATTTTTTTTTCAACAAAGTTAGCATGAGTTGAATTTTATATTTAAAGTAAATGTTTCTTCATATTCGAACACAAAGTAACGCATTGTTGTAATCGAAGTAAGCATAAGCAACCAACCAATGCAGCTGTTATGTACTCTTTTATGTATTGTAGTAGCTTAGCAACGCCTAGCAACCACGGCAACGTAGGTTGTTGATACGAAATAAATTTTCATTAGTCATTAGAAGCGGAGCTGGAGTGCCGGCTGCTGGAAACGGACCGAGCGGACGGATCAACGCGGTTGCTCTACCGATCATCGAGAGGCTCAAGGGCCGTTACGCTACGTGGGCGTTCGCCATGAAAATGACGCTCATCCGTGAAGGATCCTGGTGCGCTGTGTCGCCGACTGAAGGCCACATGGGCGATGGCCACAATTTGCTTGTGTCTGGAGACGACGAACTGCAGTCTGGTCCAGGACGCAAAGGACGCCCAGGAAGCCTGGGAGAAGTTGCGGAATGCATTTCAGGACAACGGTCTAACGCGAAAAATCGGGTTGCTGAGGAAGCTAACGTCGATTCGGTAGGACGAATGTGGCAGTGTGGAATCGTACGTTGACAAGCTGATGTCCACGGCACATAAACTTGCGGGAATCGGTTTCAAGGTCGACGACTCATGGCTGGATGCGTTGTTGCTGATGGGGCTTCCGGAGCATTATGAACCCATGATAATGGGACTCGTGTCTTCGGGTACTGCGTTGACGTCGGACGCGGTGAAGGCAAAAATGGTGGTATTTTGATTCTGGTGCCACGTGCCACATGACTCGGAGTGGCAATGATTTCGTGAAGCAACACCATATGGCACACGCGGTGGGAACGGCGAACAACGGTAGCATGATGTCAGTCGCGAAGGGTCTGGTCAAGCTCGAGCTCAGTGAAGGCCCCATCGAGGTGAAGGAAGTGCTGCAGATCCCGGAACTGGCTACCAATCTCCTTTCGATCAGCAAGATATGTCAGAAGGGACTGACGGTAGTCTTCGATGCAGATACGTGTGAAGTTCGCGAGAACGATGGCAACGTGATCGCATCTGGTACACTGGTAGGTGGTCTGTGTATGTTGAACCGGAAGAACGAGCAGGTGCTATTCACTCCGAGCACTGGCATTTGGCACAGACGGCTCGGTCACCTCAATCGTCAAAGCTTACGGAAGCTGGCAGCGATGGCAGACGGCATTGAATTGCAAAACGACGTCATCCCAGAGTGTATCGCTTGTATCGAGGGTAAGCATGCACGTAATCCATTTCCTTCCAGTGGGTCGCGAGCCGAAGGGCTACTGGATTTAGTCCACTCGGACCTGGTTGGACCCATCGAAGTTCCTTCTCTCGGTGGCAGCCGTTACGTGATGACGTTTATCGAAGATGCGAGTCGGAAGGTGTTCCTCTATTTCCTGGAACGGAAAAATGAAGCATTTGAAGCATACACTAAGTTCAAGTCTATGGCCGAACGGCAAACAGAAAGGAAGCTGAAGGTTCTGAGAACGGACCACGGCACCGAATACGTCAACGCATCCTTTAGAAGCAGCATTGTGAAAGATAGAGTGCGCCACAAAAAGACATGTCCGTACACTCCTGAACAAAACGGTGTAGCGGAAAGGATGAACCGGACACTCATCGAAAAGGCCAGAAGCATGCTGAATGATTCGCGCCTGCTGAAGGAATTTTGGGTCGCGGCGGTTTCAACAGCAGCGTACCTCGTCAATAGAAGCCCGACAGGATCACTCGAGACGACACCGGAAGAAGCTTGGACCGGTAAGAAACCCGATTTGCGACATCTGAGGGTTTTCGGGTCGCTAGCTCTTGTCCACGTTCCGAAAGAACGAAGAAAGAAGTTCGACGCTAAATCTCAGAAAGCAATTTTCGTGGGATATGCCGAAGGTACCAAGGGGTATCGAGTGTACGATCCAATCAAGCGTGATATCCGGATTAGCCGCGATGTAATTGTGGTTCAGGAGGGAGAACTGCAAAGTTTGATCGAGCTCAGCGAGGATGCGCAGCAGATACAGTTCATGGAGCTGCACTCAATCGATGAGCCGAATGCAAGTAGCGGACTACCACCGGTTTTAGAACCGATTGCTAGTGACGGTGATGGTTCTGACAATAAAGATGATGAATTTTCAACATGCGACAGCGACTCAAGTGATCCCGAATTTCTAGATGACAGCAACGAGCCTGCGCTCCCGTCACAACTTGATAGACCAGCTGATGAGCAAGGGTTTAGACGCAGCGACCGGGAGCGCCGAATTCCAGGTAAGTATTCCGATTACGTTACGTATAGTTCGTTTTCTTGCGAAGTTGCTCAGCCTGCTCCGATGTGTTCCAAGACGACGTTTGATGATCCTCAAAGCTACGACGAAGCGCTCAACGGACCGGATCGCGAGCAGTGGATCGCGGCCATGCGTGAGGAGATCGAAGCTCTGGAGGAGAATGAAACGTGGGAGATGGCCAACCTTCCAAGCGACCGGAAGGCCATTCGAAACAAGTAGGTCTTCAAGACGAAACTAGGACCAACTGGCGACATCGAGCGGTACAAGGCACGTCTGGTCGTGAAGGGATGTTCGCAGCGGCCAGGAATGCATTACGACGAAGTGTTTTCCCTGGTGGTACGCTATTCCACTACCCGATACCTTCTGGCGCTGGCGGGTAAGCATGACCTTGCAGATGGATGCTGTCACTGCGTACCTTCAAGGCAAGCTGACGGACGAAATCATCTACATGGAGCTACCGAGAGGGTTTGCTGGCACCTCGAAGCAAGTCTGTCTGTTACGGAAGGCACTCTACGGGCTCAAACAGTTGAGCCGTGTATGGAACAACCAGCTGGACCAAGCGCTCAAGGAGTTCGGACTGCAGCAATCAACAGTTGACCCGTGCCTGTATTTCCGGGTCGACGATGGGAAAATGATTTTCGTCACAATTTACGTAGACGATTTCATGCCAAGCTAAAGCGGAAGTTGAGATCTTTCCTTCACAATCGCTTCAAAATGAAGGACCTTGGCGAAGCGACTTTTTGCCTGGGACTGACGATCACGCGAGATAGGAAGAACGGGAAGCTGTAGGTAGATCGAGATCACTACATCGACAGCATATTGCGACGGTTCAACATGGCGAACTGTAATCTAGTCTCCACACCTGCGGAGGCTAGTGTCAAACTGGATAAATCTATGGCACCGACGACGCAAGATGAGATCCGTGAAACGAAGGAGGTTCCTTACCTAGGAGGCTGTTGGCTGTCTCACCTATCTGGCGCAGGCAACGCGACCGGATATCAGTTTTGCGGTCAATCAAGTCAGCCAATTCAACAAGAATCCTGGACGTAGCCACTGGAACGCTGTCAAGCGTATCGTGCGGTACCTGCGAGGTACAAGTTCAAGTCGGCTAACATATTCAAACGAACGTTGTTTGGACTTGGTTGGCTACACAGATGCCGATTGGGGAGGAGAGCCGGATTCCAGGAAAGCTATGTCATGGAACGTCAAACGGCAACCAACAGTTGCGTTGTCCTCGTGCGAAGCGGAATACATCGCGCTTTCTCGCACAATCCAGGAAGCACTTTGGTGGCACTATTTCCAGTCACAGATTTTTGGTGTGCAAGGGATTCCCATCCGGTGCGACAACCAATCAGCCATCTGTATCGCACGGAACCAAGGATACAACCCCCGAACGAAGCATCTAGACATCAGGTATCACTTTATCCGAGATGTGCTAGAACAAGGAGTAGTCGAGCTGGGATACGTGAACACGAAGCAGCAACCTGCAGATGGGTTCACAAAAGCCCTGGCGAATCAGAAGCTGGAAGAGAATAAAAGGTTATTGGATTCGCTGCTTAGGAAGGAGTGTTGTAATCGAAGTAAGCATAGAGCATAAGCAACTAGCGATTTCAAATTGGTTCACTGTTGTAGAACCCCTTGGTCCGAATTACACCTAGAAGCCAGCACCTTGCTATACATATTTCCTCCTTTGTTTTGATTTGCTGTGTTATTTTGGCAGAATATTTGAGTGTGTTCGTGTGAGTTCATTATTAGGGGCGCATTATTAAGCTTGGGACCGAGCTTGGGACCGATGTGCTAGTACTGACTGAACCAAGAAAAAAATCGTTTTTGTATGAGACCTACTGGTCTTAGAGTTAGTTTACGCTAATTAGAATTTTATTTGAATTTTTTAGAAGCATTTTAAAACGTTCGTCCTATACTTTAACATGAGAGCTGTCAGATTTATCACCACTCGGTGTCTTCTTCTTTTTTCAACCTGAATTCATCAATAGGAATCTAGGACAGGACCTGCCAGCTGTTAGTGCAAAAACAAGACCATTTACCTGTCAAAAAAGACCGTTTTTGATTGGTCGCTTTGACAACCGCCTCTACCGCCTCCGTCGAGTCATGTTACAAGCAGGCAGTTTGTTGTTGGTTTGGCGGTGTTGCTAGTAGTCACTGTTTTTTCACTTTTTTCGTTTGTGACAACTCACATTAAATTTTTATTGCTGGAAAACAGCTAAGTTTTGCTGATTTTTTTGTGCTGTAATTTCAGAAATGCATACAGCAAAACCAAGATCGCTGATCAACCAGCAAAACTGATATTCAAAAAAGTGACAGCTCTTATACTGAGCCTTTCTCCTCACAGCAGAATTTGCAGCGTAAGCATCAATGAAATTCAATGAAACCTTATCGATTAACGTTTAGTTTGATGCAGCTTCAATTCCCGAACGATAAAAGAAAGTTTTTTAATTACTTTATTTTCAATGGGATTACTGTGTAAACATATCTGGCAACATTGGAGCGACCCCCGTATCATAGCAATAATAAATTTATAAGAGGTCATCTCTCTCTGAGCTGGCAGGTCCTGTCCTAGATAGGAATGAACTTTATTCTCCGGTCTACTTTGTTTTGTTTCGCTAAACATTTCGTGCAATGTAAAGCTATTTGACGTTTACGGATGCCGTCTCCTTCGTTATGTTTTTGTTTTGTTTTAATTCCTCAATATTTTTTTCTTAGACACGAGCTTGAAAACAAATATTTTTGAAATGGACAATTCCAAGGTGTTTGTGGAATACTTGAGCTCCAGTGACGATGAATTCGACAAGCTGGTGTTCACGCAGCAGTTAATATCCCGTGCAAATAAAGCGGCGACTGCACATTCAAGGGCTGGAGGAGTTCCCACAAACATAAATATATTTGTGGGTGCTCAACGGCTGTTCGAAGACTATTTTGCGGCAGATCCCGTTTACACGGACGAACAGTTCAGAAGACGGTTTCGTATGAGCAGGAGACTTTTCTTGCGAATTGTCGAGGCAGTCTAACAAAACGAATATTTCGTTCAGAACATGGTGCATTTGGTGCGGAGGTGAATCTTTTTAGACCGCAGTTTCTTCTGGAGCCCGTAATAGGGACGACTTCCACTGATGATGCGCCTTCGAATTCACGACTCGTATCGTGGTCAGCCGTCAGTAAAGTAGACAAATTCTTCCACCACCTCGAAGGTATCCCCGTCTATCGTGGCATAACTTCCTAGGCGGACCTGGTCGAGTTCAGTTCCGGCTACCAGCATGTACTTTGTTTTCGACGCATTAACCTTCGACCTTTGCTGCTTCGCGTTTCAGGCGGGTGTACAGCTCTGCCACCGTTCCAAATGTTCTTGCGATAATGTCCATGTCGTCTGCAAAGCCCACAAATTGACCAGATTTCGTGAAAATCGTACCCCGGCTGTTGAGCCCGGCTCGTCGCATTACACCTTCCATAGCGATGTTGAATAGTAAGCATGAGAGTCCGTCACCTTATCGCAGTCCCCGACGAGATTCGAATGAACTGGATAGTTGACCCGAAACCCTTACGCAGTTTTGCACACCGGCCATCGTTGCTTTGATGAGTCTGGTCAGCTTCCCAGGAAAGCCGTTTTCGTCCATAATTTTCCATAGCGCTGTGCGGTCGATACTGTCGTGTGCCGCCTTGAAGTCGATGAACAGGTGATGCGTTGGGACCTGGTATTCACGGCATTTCTGGAGGATTTGCCTTACGGTGAAGCCTGCTTGATAACTTCCCACGAACTCATTTATTTTAGGTGATAGACGACGGAATATGATCTGGGATAGCACTTTATAGGCGACATTCAGAATTGTGATCGCTCTGAAGTTCTCACATCCCAAATGATCGCCTTTTTTATGTATGGGGCAGATAACCGCTTCCTTCCACTCCTCCGGTAGCTGTTCGGTTTCCCAGATCCTGGCTCTCATCCGTTGCAAGCAGGTGGCCAACTTTTCTGGGCCCATCTTGATGAGTTCAGCTACGATACCATATTTACCAGCTGCTTTGTTGGTTTTGAGCTGGTGGATGGCATCCTTAACTTTCTTCAGAGTGGGAGTTTGATCATTTCCTTCCTCTGCTGCACTGACGTAGTCGTTTCCTCCGTTGCCTTGGTCTCCCATGCCTACATTATCCACGCCATTCAGGTGCGCATCGAAGTGCTGCTTCCACCTTTCAATCACCTCACGTCCGTCCGTCAGGAGGCTCCCATCTTTATCCCTGCAGATTTCGGCTCGTGGCACGAAGACGTTGCGGGATGCGTTGAGCTTCTGGTAGTACTACCGTGTTTCTTGGGAACGGCACAGTAGTTCAATTTCCTCGCACTTCGCTTCTTCCAGGCGGCGTTTTTTCTCCCCGAAAGACGCGGGTCTGCTGTTTCCGCTTCTGCTTAAAACGTTCCACGTTCTGTCGGGTTCCATGCTGTAGAATTACCGCCCGCGCTGCATTCTGCTCCTCCAGAATCGCTCTGGCAGTACCAACAACCAATATGAAAATAGCGATTTGAAATTGGTTCACTGTTGTAGAACCCCTAGGTCCAAAGATCACCTTGCAGTCTGCACCTTGCAATGCACTCTTGCGCTTACCAGTACCTCTCGGTACTAAAATCTTTCTTTTTGTTTTGATTCTCTATGTTATTTTGCCACAATATTTGAGGTTGCGTAGTAAGTTACGTTAGAGATCCTTGCACGATGTCGTCATCAATGCTCATTGTCGTCATCAAATGTCATTGACAGTTCAGGGAGCTTGTTTACGTGGACTTAGAATATTTTCCGTAAGATAGGTTTTTGATTTTGTGTTCTAAATTTATTACGATTGAAATAAAAGTTTCAGAAAAACAGACACCAGTGCTTATTCTTACATCATTTCCTGCATCTAATCGGACAGAATCCGGAAAAAGCCAATGAAAATTTTCGGTAAACGGATCAAATTCTAACACCTTGTAAAGAAGCTCCCTGAGCTGTCAAAAGAGTGAGGTTAATACACTCGGTGCAATGATCTATTAGGGGCGAATCATTAAGCTTGGGACCGGTGTGCTTGTACTTCCTTGTGCCAAAAAATATATTCATTTTTTCGTGACTATCCAGCCGCTGGCGGCAGTACTCTAGCCTTTAAAGCCTAGTATGCAGCTGGCAAGTAAAGACCTGACGTAATTGTTGCCATTTCTACCGAAGTAATTTTGACAACTGCTCCAGTTATGGGTGAAATGTCAGTATTCCATGCGGAATAATCGAACGGAATATTATTCCGCCAGGAAAAGTGACAGCCCCATTTAGATTACATGGTCAGGCGTTACTAACGTTACGAAGTTTGCCCTCCTCTCCAGCTGCATACAAGGTAAGTAATTCCGACAGTAAAAGCATTTCTTGACCATTACTTGTCCTATCCTAATGCACATTACTTTTGAGCTGCATACTAGCCTTAAGTATGAAAAGATACAAGAATTGTTTATATAGAAACATGCTGTTTACAGCAAAAACAGAGAAGGGAGACGACATGCGACATACTATGTGTTGAGAAAGTCAAGTAAGCCATGGAATCCAGGGAATTTAAAATAATTCACTATCCTAACAACCGTTGTTGAGTACGATAATAAAAAAAAACATAAGTTTTCAATCGTTGAAAAAAACTAGTTTCTTTCTCCACACCGGAGATCGGAAAAGTGTTTAAGGAAAACTTCAAGCCGAGGAAATAAGCAGCTAGAAAAAGACGAAATTGATTTGCACTTAAACCATCTAAACAATTTGTCCTCTGTCCAGGTGAGCCCCCTTTCGGTCCAAAGCCTAGCTGAAACTGAACACTGCGATTGAGAATGATTTGTTTTAATAGAAATGTCCAACACAATCTCAGAACTAGTTGAACTTTTAAGAGGCGCGCAACGAGCAAGGTGGATCGATCAAGTAGAAGGCGACCTCCGGACTCTCCGCAGACAGCGAGGCTGGCGAGGTACGGCAATGGACCGATTACAATGGAAACAACTTCTGTGTACAGCAGAAGCCAAGCCGGCCTTAGTCTGATTGGTAAGGTGAGGTATATAATAGAATTCTTGAGATAAAACGAATCTAGCTCGCATTAACTACAAGTAAAATCATACACCCTCCCCATACAGGAATATCAATTTCACCATCCGTGGCAGAGGTTCGGCTTCAAGATCTTCTAGACCACACTACTACACGCGCGTTTAGTACACATACTTAGTACTTGCGAAGTTAATAATTACTTGTACAGAACATATCATTATGTTACAAGCATGCTATTGGAAGCATCCATAGAAAATATTATTTGTATTATGAAGGATTTACTTAACATCTGGTATGACCTAGGTGTTCAAAAATTTAACATTTTTTGCGCATTTTCGGTTATATGCGTGAATGAAAATAAGTTATTGGCGTTAGCGAAAAAACCTTAAGCTTTGTTAAAACGATGTTTTTTGAACTATAATATGACAAGTCTACTCTGAGAAAAATTCTATCGTTATACCGACAATTAAATCATGGTCAAGGTGACTATTGCATATAATGGTTACAATAACCATGAAAATAGACGAATTCACCACGTTCATGGCATTCTTGACTATGATCATGGTAACGAGGACTATTCCGACATTATGGCAAATGTTGGATCAACTATTTTTAATTGTATTTTTAACCACGATCATAGTCGGTTCAACATCACTATGCTGCAATAGTCATCCTGAAGGCTGGTTTACAGTTCTGGAAACGCGTCACGGGATTTGGGCGCCTGTGTGTTTTCAATGGAGCCCGGGATTTGAATTCCCGTGGCGGGAATTAAGTCTACACAAAAATTATAGTTTTCCTGAAGTGTAAACCCATTCGCGGGATTTACTCCGGGAAATAAAATTCATCTCTACACACTTCTTCTTTGGCGGGAACAAATCATTCCGATTTGTTTCCGGGCGGATTTTGAGAGTTTGAACTCGAACAGGGGAAAAATGTTAAAATGTCAGAAAGAGAGCCGAGTTCGGAAAGATTTTTTTTTCGATTTTGATTTGCTCGAAGACTTTGATAGGTTTGTCAGTTAGGATAAAATTGATGAACAGCCAACCCAGGATGAAATATTGGACGAAGAAAATATAGAGTTCGTTAAAAACGGAACAAGGAGATTGACATTAAAGTTGCTCTTGGCCAAGAAATTTTAAAACATCCTTGCTTGTTATTTGGAACAACAAAACAGTTAATATGCTATTTGCTAACAAATAAGTTGTACTATTATATCGTCCCTGAATAAATCCATCAGTGTCCAGGAGTGATGGAACCACTGGGATGCTCTAAGGGAATCGACAACATCGTTAAAATAAACTTATATAAAATAATTCGTAAATTTCTATGATTTATTTTGATAAAGCAAAACTCCAAAAGATTGGTGAGAAATCCGGTGCGGTCTTCAAAATTGTTCATTTAACAATGCTTCCTGCAGGAAAAAAACTTACACTAACGTAAACAATACGCAAAATCTGAGACGCAAACTTTACTTCACTTAGTGTGGAGAAATGTGGAGAAACGTCATCTGGAAAATTTCCCGTGCCAAATCCCGTGTCCAAATCCCGTGATGCTTTTTCCGAACTGTAAACCAGCCTTAACCCCCAATAATGGTAAAATTGATCATCAAATTCCTCTCTGTGTAGGATTTTCTGCGAATCTGACAGTGAGAGATTCTCTCCTCTCTCGCTCTCTTTCATTTATTACAGCGCCATTATAAAACTTCTGAGGGATTCTTTAGTACTGCTTGAAACACAACATTGCTGGCTAGCAAACTCTACAAATAGTAGAATGAAAAACGTAAAGCTTAATGGAATATGAATGAAAGAGAAAGTAATCAAAGAGAGTCTCTCAATTTTAGATTCGCCCCAAGAAAAAAAACCCTAGAAGACCCCATATAGCAAATGATTGCAAATTACAATGTTGAACATCGGCTCCGCAAAGTGTTACATACTGAGTTTAAGCCTCATAAATAAACGAACTAATTGAAAAAAGAATAAATGATTAAGAATTATTAAGAATAAAGGATTAATAAAAAAGAATAGAGAACTAATTTCATCTCAGCTTCTTGTTCATTCACGAGTGTCGTTTTCTTACATCTCTAAGAATACGTCCAGACTGTCGACTGGTATTAAAAAAGCAAATAATTGTTGCTACTACCTTTTTTATAACTTCAGAATAATACGTTTATTCAGTATGATTTAGTATAAAACCATTATTGAATGCATTAATGATAATGTACCAAGTAACATTAACGTAAAAAAAGGTATTTCACGGGGCGAATGTAAAAAGTTCGCCATTGAGTGCTGATCGGGTTGGATTCTACATCCTCACCGGAGAGGCAAAGTTGTACACCGGATATCTCGGAATATACGCTTGGAATCCAATAGGGTTCGAGTCTCCATGATTCATGTTTACTGCCGATTGATTCATCGCTTCCTGGTAGCTGGGAGGTCCTGCAAAGGAAAACAACAGTAAAGACAACCGTGAAGTGAAGATTTAACCAAGAAAACTTACTAAATCCAATCCCCGGTGGTGACGCTAATGCTGGATATGGTAATGGTTTAGGCGAGCTTTGCGCATTAGGAAGTAACGGCATGGAAGCTGGGGGAACACTGACGGCAACGGAAGGCATTGGCATTCCACCCATCCACCCGCATCCGGAAACATTCATCGAGTCTTCCACTGCTGCAGATTCAGGTGGAACGGTCGTAAAAGGCGCAGTACCAATAGTAACGGGAATGGTGTATTCCTGATCCGATCGGCAACCACCCAGTTTTATTTGTACTTTGAGTTCATATTCTACGGTTATGATCGCACATTTACCTGTCGGAGCGGTGGCAGGAATTACCAGGTCTTGCGTGTATTGTTCGGATTTGTCATCTGTGACAGATGTCAATATTTTGGCCATGGTTTTCGTTTTTGTCATGATCTTGCGAGTCGGCGTTTGACTTATAAAGTTTACTTTTCGCACGAGCTTACTTCTAATGCCACGAATGGGCACGTTACTAGCATTGTTCAGGTTTACGGTGATGGGAATTTTCTGGCCTGAAACGTATCCACTTACGGGAATTTCAATAGAAAAGCGCATGATACCGGAAGTGAATGGCCAGAACCAGAAATTTCTGGAACGGTCTATTTTCTTCGGTTGGCCAAGTCTTGTCATTTCTTGGTTCAGATCTAATGGGTGTAAAACTGTGAAGGCAATCGTACAGGTTTGATCGAACTTCCACGGCCGATCGAGAACGGCACGTATGGTGTAGCGAACTTTTCCATGTTCTGCCTCGAACGATGTTGCCGCCTGAGGCGGAATCTGGCACGAAAATTTGTATTCATGTGTCCCGGCCGGTATTTCGATGGCGTCATCTGAAAATTGATTGACAAAGAAAAAATATGACTCATTCGAATTTGCTTCTTTTATGAGAGCAACTAAACTGACCATTGACTCGAGGGATCAAAGCAACCTCTGAAGTAATATACTCCTCTTTTCCTAGGTAGGTTTCTCTCTCTATAGTTCTCGAGAAACTCGATGCTGCTTCGTTCTTGCGTTTGATTTTGTTCTTTGCCCATTTGACTTCCGCGTATCCGGAGATGATTAATTTTAAGTCTGCAGAGACGGGAGTAGATACCTTTGCAAACGACCTTGAGCATCGGCTTTTATTATTAAACTTACTTTTAACTTTTTCGGATTGTCAGGCGCAGCTCCACATGTCAGATAGAGTTTGACCTGGGTAGTAAACTCCACTAGGGTTGCTATCGAACTTTATTTCGCATTCAGTCGGCATTTTGGATCAACAAAGCCGACGAACACGATTTCACGATCCCACGATTAACTATTGAACACTAACCACTGACAGCGGCGTTATGCGACATCTCATCCCTTCTCCGGCTGTTGTGGCATTCGGCTTTGCTTGATTGTTTACAAACACCGAAAGAATCGAGATGCGAGAGTAAAGAGCAAACCACACACATACACACACGATGGATGGATGATGGCTTGACCAATACCTACATCTATTTGGATTTTCTAGATGAGAATGCCTGTTCCGATTATAGGACTTACACGACTGCACTGTTAGTCTACCTGCGTAGCAACGCAAGGCACTTTGGTGATTAAATTGCCAAAGTGCCTTGCGTTGCACACAGGTAGATAACAGACAGTGCAGTCGTGTAAGTTTAAAAGTTTTTCCGAACCAAGGGACAGGAAACCAACACATATTTATGATAGCAAACGTAAGCGCAGGGCTCGTGCCGGCCAACAATTGTTGATGTGTACGTTGAGGATGCATTTGCGTGAGTTTGACAGTTTTCTCAAAGGTTTTTTTTATCAAATTTACGCCAAAGGAACGCATACGTATCTATTGTGGGCATGTTCTACATGCCCAAAACTGCCTCTTTTTCATTTGTTTTACTGTTTTTTTCTCACGGAAAATCAACTGAATGGGGTTGGGAGTAACCGACCATTCTCACTGTACACGTTTCAGTGACTCAATTTCTGTAATAATCAATAATGGCGCCGGCCACTTCCTTGCAATCAGGTGGGAATAGGGAAGGAAAGTAAGTGTGACCTTTGGGGCTGTTCATAAACCACGTAGACAATTAAGGGGGGGAGGGGTTTCGAAAAAGTCTACGTTTGTCTACGTTGGGGGAGGGGAGAGATATACCAAAAGTCTACGTAGAACTTTTTTTCGCTCTACAAAATGGATATTCATACCCTCCACGCAGTGAAAAATACCGTCATAACAAACATATTCCAACACTACCCCGTGTGGGGTAGTACGGATATCAACAGTCGAGGGGAGTGCTTATTGGAATATCTCTCTTCAAACAATATAGACATATGCAATAAGGGAAACGAACCTACCTTTTCAAATGCTATCAGACAAGAAGTCTTGGATTTGACATTGTGCAATAGTGCAATTTATGAACGTATTTCAAAGTGGGAAGTCTCTGAGGAAACGTCATTGTCAGATCATAGACACATTGTGTTCGAATGGAGTGGTGGAAATAGGTCAACTACTACATTTCGAAATCCGAGGAAAACAAACTGGGATCAATATGCACAACATTTAAACTCGGAGTTATTTACAGAAGGTGGAAAGATTGATTCAGTTCAGAAACTGGAATCATTTTCCCAAAAGGTAAATGATACGATTTTAAATTCTTTCCATATTAGTTGTCCTATCAAGGAATCGTCCTCTATCAGGGATGTTCCGTGGTGGAACTCTAAGTTGGAACGTCTGCGTAAAACATCTCGTAGATTGTTTAATAAAGCGAAAAGAACCTCAGATTGGACCCCCTATAGGAGTGCACTTTCTGAGTACAATAAAGAAATAAGAAAATCTAAACGAAGATCCTGGATTCTAACGTGTGAAAACATAAGCAATAGTCCGGAAGTCGCAAGACTTCAGAGGGCTCTTGCAAAGGATCATACGATTGAACTTGGGAATCTGAAAAATGAGGATGGAGTTTTTACAAAAACTCCTAGTGAAACGTTAAAGCTGATTATGGAAACACATTTTCCTGGATCAGTTTTGTGTGTAGATCCAATCAGAGATGGATCACTTGAAGGTGGAAAAAGTTCTACAAGGACATCTCAAATGTCTGTTGGAGCGAAAATTGCTGCAAACGACTTGGCTGACAAAATCTTTAAGAAAGCCAGGGTAGAAAATGCGTTGAGATCTTTTCAGCCTTACAAATCTGCAGGAACGGACGGGATATTTCCAGCACTACTTCAAAACGGCGAAGCAGTGTTGATCTCGCCATTAATTGAGATTTTTAAGGCAAGTTTAAGACTCAACCATATTCCAACTTCATGGACACAGGTAAAAGTTATCTTCATACCTAAAGTAGGAAAGCGAGACAAGGCGCATCCTAAATCATACAGACCCATTAGTCTTTCATCAGTCCTATTAAAGACTATGGAAAAAAGTGTTGAATGATTATATCAATTCAAATTACATGAACAAGCATCCACTATCTGAGTTCCAGTTTGCTTACCAGTCTGGTAAGTCAACAGTTACGGCACTGCATAGTATGGTTTCAAAGGTAGAAAATGCTCTATCGGTAAAAGAAATTGCACTCTGTTCTTTCTTAGATATTGAAGGAGCTTTCGACAACGCTTCCTATTCATCAATGGCTCAGTGCCATGAAGAAAAGGAACTTTGACATGAACATAATTAACTGGGTTCATACCATGCTTGCAAAAGAGAAATCACTTCAGAGCTGGGAAGTTCGTCTATTACAATACGGGCAACGAAAGGTTGTCCCCAAGGAGGAGTCCTCTCACCACTTATGTGGTCCTTAGTTGTAGACGAGCTTCTAAGAAGCTTAGAGGAAAAAGGTTTCGAGGTTGTAGGTTTTGCAGACGATATAGTCATTATAGTGAGGGGAAAATTTGACAACATCATTTCAGAAAGAATGCAATGGGCCCTAAAATTTACCCAGTCTTGGTGTATCAAGGAGGGCCTTAGCATTAATCCAGCAAAAGTAGTAATTGTACCTTTCACTAGGAAAAGAAAGTTTAGTCTAAAAGCGTTCCAGCTAGGAGGATTAAAGATCCATCTTAGTGAACAGGTTAAATACTTAGGAGTGATACTGGATGCCAAACTGAACTGGAATGCTCACCTTGAGTGTGTGATCGGTAAGGCAACCAGTGCTTTCTGGATTTGCTCAAAAACATTTGGCAGAAAATGGGGTCTAAGACCAAAAATGATAATGTGGATTTATACATCCATAATACGTCCTAAAGTATCGTATGCTTCTCTTGTGTGGTGGCCAAAAACAAAAGAGGCTACTGCACAGAAAAAGCTTACAAAACTTCAACGGCTAGTATCCATTGCTATAACGGGAGCGATGCTGCAGCACTCCATCAAATGCGTTGAATGCAATTCTAAATCTGCTACCTTTGCACGAATACGTGCAACTAAAAGCGGCAAAGAGTATGCTTAGACTCAAACGGTTGAAAACTTTCATGTCTGGTGACTTAGTCGGTCACCTGAGCATTTCACAAAGCTTTCAAAATGGGCCAGTGATGTATATGAATGGAGACTGGATGAAACCTGTGGAAAACCATGACATCCCTTACAACATATGTGAGATGGCACATATAGATTGGGAAGTCGGAGGTCCCACTGTTCGTCATGGCTCCATAAAATTCTTCACAGATGGCTCAAAAATTGGAACAAACACGGGAGCAGGAATCTTCGGCCCTGGGGTAGAAATGTCAGTGGCGATGGGAAACTATCCAACGGTTTTCCAAGCGGAGATCTTTGCTATAATAAAATGTGTTAACGTTTGTCTGAAGAGAAAGTATAGATATGCAAATATTTGTATTTTTACAGACAGCCAAGCAGCACTCAAAGCGTTAAGTAATTATAAATGTACATCCAAACTTGTCTGGGAATGCATTCTTTCATTGCGAAAGGTGTGCCAAGAGAACTCGGTAAATTTATTCTGGGTTCCGGGACACTGTGGCATTGAAGGCAATGAAAGGGCAGACGAGCTTGCTAAACAAGGTTCAAATGCACAGTTTATTGGCCCAGAACCATTCTGCGGTATATCATACTGTGCCATAAAAATGGAATTAAAATCTTGGGAAGAGCAAAGGGTGATGACCAATTGGTTGGTCACTGTAGAGTCTATGGCAACCAATGTATATTATAGCGTAAGTGTCACACCCCTGCAGAGTTAAAAGAGAGAAAGGAATGGTGAGGGAGGAAACGAGATGACTGATAGGAGTAGGAGAACTGGCAGTAGGGGCAGTTGTGTGGCAATAGCGATAGAGTACGGGTGAATAAAAACGTAGTAACGGAAGTGAAAAGTGTGGATAATATTCTGCAAGAATATCACGGACCGAGCGACTCCTACAAATTGGCGCAGTAGGTACGATATTGAGGTGAGTAATTAAATCAATCAAAAAAAAAGAATGGAAATCATGTTTTCCGAGCGTGGGAAGCATTTTTTTTTCTGGCTGGGGCTCCGCATGAAAAGTTTCGATTGTGTAAAATGGCGGACATGATAAAAAAAAAATTCAGCGAGATTACTTGTGTGAAAAAAGGAGAAGAAAAGGGAGAATGTGTGTGAGTAAAAAGATGCGTGACCGGCTGATGACCGCAGCGCCAGAAAATAGGCAAAGAAAAAAAGAACATGGTGAGATGAAGTGAATCAGAGAAAAAAAATTGAGCTGTGTAGGTAAATGATGCGTGACCGGCTGACGACCACAGCACCGAAAAAAAAATAGAAAAAGAGCAAGCAATGAAAAGATGCGGGGCCGGTTGACGACCGAAGCGCACACTGGGAAAAAGTATGGAAAGGGATAAGAACAATATTTTGGATGATGCTAAAAAAAAATTAAACAAAAATGCATGGGGTTGAGCACTACTTGACACAAAATGTTTCTATTCATTGTGGGGGGAGGTTTTGTTTGCAAATTTATATGAAGCAAAGTTCCGGAATCGGGATCCGTCTCTTTACCTATCGTACTTATTTTATACTTATAAAACGAATGTTATGTATTTCACAGATGGATTCAGAAAAACAGTTTCACTTGGACTGCTTCAATGATTCGGCTGATGCCTCAAATATGCGGCAAGAGTGGGAGGAATGGCATCGAGCATGTGAGCTAGTATTGGAGTTAAAAAACGTGGAATCGCAGCATCAAAAGCTGTTGTTTATGTTGGCACGGGGAGGTAGAGGATTGCAGCGAATTTATTATAATCTCGCGCCGGTGGTCGGTGAAATTCATCCGAGCCCAGTCAAAGTACCACTCGCTCCGCAAGAAACTCCGGAGTACGACAATGCGGTCAAGCGGCTGAATGCTTTTTTCGTAGGCAAGCGTAACGAGAGAGTTGAGTTGGAACTTTTCAGGTCACTTAAACAGAAAGTTGGAGAATCGTTTAACTGCTTTGTTTTAAGACTGCGTACGCAAGCCGCACGTTGCGACTTTCGAGATCGCGAGGGAAAAGAGCTGCTACATCAAATCACGGTCGGTGCCTTTGACGAACGGATTCGAGATAAAGGGCTTGAAAGTATTATGAACCTGGACGACCTAATAAACTACGCGATAAATCGAGAAGTGCTACTGAAGCAGAAAGAGAAATCTCAACCATTTAGATCGGAAGCTGGCGTCGTAGCATCGGTTAAACGAGACTGGGAAAGGCCATCAGGATCAAGAGGTGAAACATATGGTCAACATGCAAAGCGTGAACGGAAGCTGGAGAATACTGGGCGAACTCGCAGTCAATGTGATCGGTGCGGATCGTGGAACCATCATCGGGATTCGAAAGATTGTCTGGCACGAAAGGCCGATTGCCATAAATGTGGAAGATATGGGCACTTTGCTAGAAAGTGCTCGTCTGGTGAAAATTCGTTGTTGAAGACCCGCTACACTTGGAAGAGATCTGAGGCAGCTAATGCTCTGCGTGACGAGGATGCACGTGAAGCAGGAACTGGTCGAAGGACATTTTGGAATCCGGCGGATGAGAAAACACCGAAGGTAGAATAATTTATTTGTTTCTTTTGTCATTCTTCATTTCCTTTTTTGCTTTCTTATTTCACGATAATTATCACGATCAACTGATAATTTGATATTAATAATTAAATAAATGAAAGATCATTGGTCTAAATACTCTCTTGAATGACTAAATTGATTTTGTATAAGTAATAAAACATAACTGGATTAATAAAACTACGTGAAATTAATTTGTTTTAACAGGCTTATACGACGAACGATGGCAGTATCACTTGTTTCATTGACCAGCTGCCTGTGGAGTTATTGATAGATTCGGGGGCGGTAATAAACACAGTAACCGAGCAGGTATGGACACAACTTTTGAAAGCCAACGCTGTGATTTTTAAGAAGAGGTTTCAAAGTAACCATCAGTTTACTGCCTATGCTAGTCGAGAACCGCTAAAGGTGGTCAGTGTCTTTGACGCATGGATTTCTGTTAATGAAATCAAGCCCAGGTGCTATGCCGAGTTTTTCGTAATCCAAGGTGCACACCGGTCGTTGTGTAGTAAAAGACGGCCGAAGATCTCAAGGTGTTGAAGGTGGGACTGGAAGTACAAAATGTGGAAGATAACAATCAAGCTTTTCCTAAATTTCCGAGAACTCAAGTTAAATTATCTATTGATCACAGCGTTGTCCCAAGAAAGATTTCATACCTTAGAATCCCCGCAGCCATGGAGGATAAGGTTAATCAAAAGAACCAGCAAATGTTGGATACCGACGTTATCGAACCCGTTGTTGGTCCCTCGGATTGGATATCACCAATGGTCGTGGTTCCCAAAGGAACGGATGACATACGTCTGTGTATTAATATGCGGTATCCAAACCAAGCGATAAAGAGGAACATTATCCGCTCCCACTAATCGATACTTTGCTGAACAAGCTTAAAGGAGCTACGCGATTTTCTAAATTGGACATAACTTCGGCTTTTCACCATGTTGAGCTACACCCAGAGTCGCGCGGAGTAACAACGTTTATGACGAATAGAGGTCTGATGAGATTCAAGCGACTTACATTCGGTATCAATTCTGCACCTGAGATATTCCAACGCATCATGTGTGAGATGTTGGCGGGTATTGACGGTGTAGTTGTATATATTGACGACGTTGTTGTGTGGGGTAAAACGCGAGAGAGCACGATGAACGTCTTAAGAAGGTCTTGGCTGTCCTTGAAAACAACCGAGCAATGCTAAACAAGGATAAATGTTTGATAGGAGTTTCTGAGCTTGAGATCCTGGGCTTCAAAGTTAGTGGTGCTGGTATCAGTCCTGCTGACGACAAAATTGCTGCAATCCGAAACTTTAGAATTCCGGAAACAAAGGAGGAAGTTCGCAGTTTTCTTGGACTAATCAACTTTGTAGGACAGTTCATTCCACGCCTATCAACAAGAACCGAAGCTTTACGACAGTTTATCAGGGGTGAAGTAGAAGTTTTCAGGGAAGAGCAGCGTAGAGCGTTTGATGATTTACGCAATGAGTTGTCGGATACAGTACATCGGTTGGGTTTTTTTGATCCGAAGGACAAAACTGAATTATATGTCGATGCGTCTCCGGTTGGCCTGGGAGCTGTTTTGGCTCAGAGAGATAGTTTGAATATGCCAAGGATTATTAGTTTTGCATCCAAGAGATTGACTAAAACGGAGAGAGTGTACCCACAGACACAACGTGAGGCGTTAGCGGTTGTTTGGGCAGTCGAGAAATTTTATCCGTATTTGTTTGGTATTAGGTTCACGGTGTTCACGGATCACAAAACTCTTGAGTATATATTCGAAGGAAAACATCAAGAAGGAAAGCGGGCCTGCTCTCGAGCTGAAGCATGGGCTTTGCGTCTGCAGCCTTACGATTTTTGTGTGAAATACATCCCGGGAACTGACAACATCTCCGACATATTCTCAAGGTTATGTCCCCAGTCGGAAACACCTTTCGATGAAGCCTCCGAGCACTATGTGTGTGGAATAGGAGAAGGGCCGTCGGCCATCACGCTGGAGGAAATCAGAAAAGAAACCGAATGTAATGAGGAACTCCGCATGGTTGTCAAAGCCATTGAAACCCAAGTTTGGCCACCAGATCTCTTTTCTTATCACGCCTTCTCTAAGGAACTCGGAGTCATTGAAGGTGTTGTTGTGAGGGATGACAGAATTGTACTTCCGACGGTTTTACGCAATAGAGCCCTAGACATTGCACATCGAGGACATCCAGGTGTGGTGTCCATGAAACGGAACCTTAGAGAAAAGGTTTGGTGGCCGTACATGGACCGTGATGTGCTCAAGAAAATCCAAGAATGTGTAGGATGTGCAGCGGTGAGTTCCCAGACTCCACCGGAACCAATGATCCGGAAGGAAATGCCAAATCGAGCTTGGCAGGATATAGCGATAGACTTTTTCTCGGCAAAAGAATGTTCAATCTTTTTTGTAGTAGTCGACTACTACAGCCGATTTTTGATAGTAGTGGAAATGAAAGGGACTAACGCTGTAAAGACCATTGAAGCTCTGGAAAACATTTTCTTGGAGCATACATATCCGGAGACTATTCGAGCTGATAATGGGCCTCCATTCGCGAGTGACGAGTTTAAGAGTTACTGTGTCAGCAAAAACATTCGTCTAGTACATTCAATCCCGTATTGGCCGCAAATGAATGGCCTAGTTGAAAGACAGAATCAAGGGATCTTGCGGGCTTTACGGATTGCTAAGGCACTGAAGGAAGATTGGCGGAAATCAGTACAGGATTATGTCTACACATATAATACAACTCCACATTCTGTCACTGGGAAGTCACCGATGGAACTGCTAACTGGAAGACCAGTAAAGGACCTTTTACCCTCGTTGAGGACTGAGCCATACTGGAACCGCGACGAGGAAATACGTGACAGAGATGCGATCAAAAAGATGCAAGGGAAGCTTTACGCGGACAAGCGGCGACATGCTAGGGTAGCGGAAATCGAAGTTGGTGATGTCGTCATGTTGCGCAATTATGAATCAGGAAAGCTGGAAGCGAATTTCCGACTTGAAAAGTATACAGTACTAAAGAAGAATGGAGCTGATGTCATCGTCATTAGCGAAAACGGTGTCCGTTACAGACGACCTGTGGCACATTTGAAGAAGTGGCCTGTCGGGCAGCATAGAGAAGTGGATCGGACTCCTTCAGGCAACGCTGAGTTTCAGCAGCTACCGAAATCTGAAGATCGCACACCACCGGAACCAAATGAAAGGAATGCTCAGGATATCGATGGTGAAGAGGCTCCAGTTGTAAAGCGGGCTAAGAGAATGACTAAACGACCAGCACTATTCGATGATACAGCTTGAAATGTGAATGGGGAATAGAAATAAATTTTTTTTTTCACATGTCTTTAATTTAGGGAGTAGAAAAGGGATGTAGAGTCTATGGCAACCAATGTATATTATAGCGTAAGTGTCACACCCCTGCAAAGTTAAAGAGAGAAAGAAATGGTGAGGAAAGAAACGAGAGAATTGATAGGAGTAGTAGAACTGGTAGTAGGGGCAGTTGTGTGGCAATAGCGATAGAGTACGGGTGAATAAAAACGTAGTAACGGAAGTGAAAAGTGTGGATAATATTCTGCAAGAATATCACGGACCGAGCGACTCCTACAGTCACCACAAAGTGTTCTCAAGCGAAAAGGTTTATAATTCCAAATGTTACAATTAGTAAAAAGCTTCTGGAGCTCAATAAGAGAGTTCTTTGTACCTACACGGGCCTAGTAACCGGACATTGCCCGAGTAGATATCATTTGAAGAACATTGGCCAGGTTCAGAATGATATCTGTCGTTTCTGTAACATGGAACGTGAAACCTCGGAACATCTGCTTTGCAGTTGTGATGCTGTGTACAAGAGCAGACTTAAATTTCTGTACAGTGGCTAAATGCAACCTAAAGAAATTTGGACTGCAAATCCTGGTAAGGTGGTGGGTTTTATAAACTCAATTTTGCCTGACTGGGAGACGCGTCTTAGGCTGGTCACTTGACAAATGGTGATCTAGCTTTAAGATGCGAATTAGTATAGTAAACAGGGGTATATCACAAAAGTTCAACTCAGTGGACCCAGTGATTCTACGCCCCAACAAAAAAAAAAAAAAAAAAAAACATATTCCAGGAAAATCCAAACATTAAATTAGTTTATTTTGGCCGCCAACTTAAACTTGCTTTCTTTCTAACATATTCTATGTTTAAAACCAACCCTAGTAGCACACTTGTTGCCATTCGGTTGAGATATCAGAAATATGACTTGCTAAGTCATAATCGAGTCACTACAGCTAATATAGGTCGTAGTGTGCTACATGGGAAGTGACATCGATGTTTGAAATTATTATCATATTATGTTTATTTTCAACATATTAATGATACAAATAAACCTACAAATTTTGGATTTTACTGGTTGCGTTCCAAATCTAATTTATGTATTCTATGAGTCTAGGTTATCTTAGTCCTGGATTGAACATAAATGCTAACATGTTCCAGTTTTAAGAAGTTTGCTTAGAGATGCACTGCACACAGTTTCGAGCCCTAAACTTTGTAAAAATTGAAGCAATACATTAAATCAGTATAATATGGTAGCTAATTAAATAATGGAGCATAACATCCCGTTCACACTACAACCTATATTACGTGATATAGACTATCTTCATATTAGCATCTATACATCTAAAGACTGTCAACGTTAAATTTTGGATACCAAATTAATAGCAGCAATACAAAATTTACGCATTATTCAAAATACCGATTGTTTATTTTACAATAATAGATTTTTTTTATACATAAGAAATAGTTGATTAAGATATTAATCCTTCTTTCCGTTAAATTCTCGAACTTCTTGTGGTACACCCGCGATCAGATTCCGTACGGTATCCTCGGAAACGCCCGTCGTGACGATTCTCCATCTTCTCTTGAAATCATCGGTGCCATTTGCTTTCTTCTTAGTTTCGAAAAGTTTCCGTTTAACTAGAGCACAGTACTTTTCTATTGGGCGACGTTCTGGACAGTTTGGTGGGTTGGCTGTTTTAGGCATGTATTCGACCTCTTGTACCTTATACCATTCCAGGACGGATTTCGCATAGTGACAAAACAGAACTGGAGAGTCGTGGTTACTGATAAAAAATAGCAACCGCTTTTGCAGACATTCTTTCTCGTACATATCATAGATTTTCAACCACAATTACATATGGCCTGCTGAATTAAATACTTCTTCGAGAATTTGGACGCCTTCTTTGGCCGGAAATACTTGGCAACGACGTTCCTTTGCATTGCGGTATAAAAAGCCAGACCCTGAAGCTATTTTAAGTCTTCGAGTACGTATGTTTCGTCGTCCATTGTGATACAAGAAAATATTTGTAAAAAAAGTGGTGTCAAACACCTAAACACGACTTTTTGCAGTGAAATGTTGCATGTCATAACAGCTGGGCACCTTTTTCACTTTGTACGGCTTCCGTCTTTGCCCCTGCTTCACTTTTTGTACGTATGATTTTGACTTCCCCGCCACATTTCGCACAGAAAGATTGGGATTCTTCTGAATAATGGCTACCACCTTCATGTCCATTTGTCGGGGCATACTTTTAGATTTGTTCCACTTCCAACCTTCCCATCCAAAGTCAAGCGCTGATCAAATGATTTACAAACACAAAACACGGTACTTTTCGGTCATTTTAGTTTGCGGTTAATGCGTTGCGCACTTCTACTTGATTCGACGCCATTTTACTGAATGTAACAAGAATGTAAACATGTTGTACCACGAAATAAAGTGGAGAGTTTCAACTGTCACATGAGTGAAAAGTTTACTGATCCGTGAAATAATTCAAAATCTACACAGTAATAAAAGTTTCCGAAATTGTCGTTGACAGGCATTAATTTCACCAAAAATAATTTGCGTGGCATTTGATATTGAGATCGTAATGTAGGTTGCAATCTGAACGGGATTTAATGCTACACGCTAAAATAACGGTCCAATTATCTTTCCGAGAGGAAAAAAGGGATAATAAGAGTCAGTAATTTGAGCGTGTTGTTTGTTTTTCTTTATTCGTTTTTTTAAAACATCGAAAGCTCGAATGCATGGTATCAACTCAATAGTAGGATTATGAAGTTTGCTGAAGCAGATAATTTTCTTTTCCATGCGAAGCGCTAGGAGTGGACAGTAATTTTATTGCTAGAACGAATAGACATGAAGAGAAAGTGTATTGATAGTTCCGTATAGGACAACGGCAGGCTTTGAAATTGAAAGATACAAGATTGAAAACGAGCGGAGGGCATTTGAACGGTAGTATCCGATCAGGCACATAACCCTTTGTCATAGATTGAAAACGAGCGGAGGGCATTTGAACGGTAGTATCCGATCAGGCACATAACCCTTTGTCATACAACCCCATCTAGGTTAGGCATTCTCCCCACCGCTTGTTTTCAATCTTGTATCTTTCAATTTCAAAGCCTAACAGTACTTCGACTTATTTGCAACAAGTGTGCTACTAGGGCATTGAGTATTTTCATTTATACATGAATGAGATGATATTTGATAGTTAACTTGCTCCGATTTGGCAAACATTTAGTAGAGGGTTTTAGCGCATGTGGGATAAAGTAGAAACTACAATAAGAGGTCTGGGAAGACGTCAACTTGCTTTGGAAAATTTTCAAAGAAGATAAACTGAACTTGATATCTAAAGTAAAAACAAAAATAGCCACATATGCTTTTATTGTGGACTGCATTTTGCGACAAAAGTGAACGCAGATCAACGCAAAAGCATCCACAAGGCAGATATTTCGTCGAAGAAAATAAGGCCGCTCAAGATTCTGTAGCAACGCCAGGAAGAAATTCTTTGTGATATCGACGAGAACGTAGCTACGGAAGTTCTATGGATAGAATCACGTTTTGTCGAAATCATTGGACTTGACATCCAAGAAACAATTCCACCAGAATTCTTCCGTTAGCTCTGCTCTGGAATTCTTCCGCTGATGAACTTTAATTATTGGTTCAAGCAGCCATGGTGTGGGCATCTTTAGCATTTGCATAATTGATTGTTGTTATTTTTTATTTATGCAGTATTTTTATGAAAAAAATGAATAACTGAATAACCTGATTGTTTGAGTTAAATTTCATAAACCGTTCCTCAAACCGCCAGAGCCAGATATAGTAGAACATTTTCTATAAATTAAAAAGTCTACAAAAGTCTACGATGGGGGAGGGGGGGTGGTATTTGAAGGTGTCAAATTTTGGTCTACGTGGTTTATGAATAGTCCCTAAGTGAACGTGACATTTCGTTCCATGCAGATCAATTGTCAAAATTCCGTAACCTCTCTATTTTTTGAGTCGATACTGGCCTTTCAGGAAGACAGCAAAGTGCAAAAACAACTTACACTGGGAAAAAAAATGTATAATTCCGTAGAGATTATGAACAGTCTTTCATTTCGAATTAGAAATATATTACTGAAAAATCCTGGGGGGGGCTACAGAATTCTGGAGGGGGCCTGGCCCCCTAGACATCTCCAGTAGTTACGCCAATGACTGCCCCTCCTTATTGTAACGTTTCGTGGAAGGAGGGCGGCCTCTTCGACCCCATCTATTGGGTTTATTCTGACATTCTAGGGCTCGAACCTATCGTTGTTTCTGTGAACTTGCTTCTGGAAGGAGATTCTCTTTCTTATATTCACAGGTTTTCCGTAAGTGCCTCTGCTAACGGGCCCGCCCAAAAGTTTTGGCCCTTCATACAGGAGGATTGTCACAAATACAATAGAATCCTGATCAAATCGTTTTTCAGATTATTTCACTGCTATGGAAAATTACCTAGCTACGATAGATGCTAGCATTATACATCATCATCATCATTATCAAGAGAAAAAAAACATTTATTTATTTACTAGTACGAATTACTACCCAGGGTTAAAAGCTTAATGTGTGATTAGTGAAATAACACTACAAGAATCCACAGGTGGAAGAATGTATCCATCCATATGCTCTGCCTCATAAGCGTTTGAAGATAATTAAAGGTGTGTTTATATGCAACACACGAAAGACGATATTAGTTTATTTTGGAGCTAAACTAAATAAGTAATCAGTTCCGAGAATTACATGTATAACCTGGAGGCGAAAATATCTCCCTATATTCTCTATAATACAACAATTTTTCGTCAACAATTGATCGTGGATCGCTTTGTTTGTTTACAAAAGTATGTACATTAAAACACAAATCATATGAATAAACGTTACCAGCATCATGAACTAGACCGAATGTAATATACATATTATGTAGTATGAAAGTTGGAAGTCTGTGTTCATTAATCATTCAGGGAACGCGAAAACCAAAATAACATATATGTATGTATACTTGTATAGCGAACCGGCACTGCTGCGAATAATCTTGTCTCTCCTACTCAGTACAGCGAGAGCCGTCGGGTTGGTGAGTATTGTCTTGCGTGTTCACTGGCTTGGTATCCGTTTCATTCTTATATGATGTTATTAGGTAGACGGAACACCCGGCAATATGGCGCCACACTGTGAAATTCGCTTCGATGATAATCCGCAGGGAGTCTATCATGGAGGGCAAACGCTGACCGGCTCCGTCGAACTGCGCTTGGATAAACCGAAGCTGGTGAATGGTGGGACGTATTATGAATGACTCATTGGTATTTCCATATGTTTAAACCAATCTTCAAGGTTTTAGATTAGTGATTTCGGGATGCGCCGAAGTTAAGTGGTCTGAAAGAAAAAGCAAAGATAGACGAGTAACTTACAGTGGGAAGGAGGAACTTCTGCGGGCAGAAACCTTCTTGATTCCGGAAAGCCATGGTGTGTTTTCAAACATTGAACCAGACATTCGAGAATGAAATCTTATTCAATTCCAGACAACACTGAAATACCGGCCGGCATACACGTCTACAATTTTGCCACTCCAATACCAATGCAGGTGCCGACGTCATTCGAAGGACTACACGGGAAAATTCGGTACACTGTTCGGGCCATCCTCGATCGTCCATGGAAATTCGATCAAACCAGTACAGCCGCATTTACAGTGCTTAAACCTTTGAACCTCAATCATCACCTCCTCACGTTGAAAGAACGTCGTAAGGAAATTCTCACCAAAACGTTCTGCTGTTGGCCATGTACATCGAACCCACTATACATCGTAGTTCGTGTACCAATGACCGGCTTTGTTCCAGGCCAGAAAATTCCCATCACCGTTGAACTCAACAATACCAGCGGTGTGTCAGTTCTCGGTATCAACAGCAAGTTGAAAAGAAAAGTGTCTTACATCAGTCAAACGCCCCGTCAGAAAACTCGTGTTGTCGATGAAACCTTAGCTAGAGTGTGGACAACTGTAACCAACGATGAATCGACTGAATATGATCAAGAGCTTGAGATTCCTTCCGTCGTTCCTACTGGCCAATGTTCCGTTCTCGTCATAGACTACATGCTTCACGTTAAAATACACGTGAGTGGCTGTCACGCCAATCCGAAAATTGGTTTTCCAATTACCATCGGAACCATCCCATTTACGACATCACCGACCGTCGTCGGACAGAATGTCGATCAAATCGGATGGATCAATGCCTTACCAGCACCAACAGCGCCAGATTCACCCGGTTCGGACGAGATCTGTAAGTTGCAAGAAAACAAAACGCGATTCGATTTAATGTCATCTAATTTTTATCAATTTTTCAGTACCACCCAGCTACGAGGAAGCCATGAATGGAATGGCGGTGAATGTCAACGATGACGAACCAAACGCCATTGGTTTTCAAGCATTCATTCCGAGGTATCCGGTTTATAAGAATGACTATAGTGTCAAATGAAATCTATATCGATATTAGCGAGCATGCCACATTACACTCAACGGATATTATTGAAATTTTATTTACAACAGATTGTAAGAATGAACTTGACCGATTAAGAATGGTTAATGTGGTTCAAATATATTTAAAAATTACATTGCTTATTTATAATACAGCCATCCATTGATAGGATGCAAGTTATGAAATTTAATCCATGATCAAAGCCGAATATTGACAGTTTATTTGGATGTCGAATTTAGAATCTTGTATTAAACCTGAAAAGTTTATCTATATATTATACTTTTACTGAAATAAAACATCAAAACAAAATTTTCAACTGTTTTTTTTTTGCCTTAATGCTATACGGGATAGCAGTCTTTTTAACGCGATTTTGAAGTTGTGATGTAAAAAATTATGAACCCGGACGTACACATTAGGGTGCCAGCCAAAACCGACTTTTCAAATAGCCAAAAAACAGTAGCGTTCAAAAGTTTTGTCTTCTCTAAAGAAGTCCCCATGCGAAATTTGAGACTTCGTTAAGCCAAAGTTTGACTTTTTTGACCCATGAAAATATTCCCAAGGTTCAAGAAATTTCAGAAATCGATTTTTTTTTTATGCCGAATGTCTTAGAAATGCATGAAACGTCGAGAACTGGTGTTGGCTCGAGACTTTTTTTTTTTAATCGGCTCTCTGGGACTCTAGTAAATTTAATTTTACTTCAGTCACCGCCAAAATAAAGTGCCCAGTTTTCTCATGGACACGCTTCATCTCTGAAGTCATTGAAAAACTCATTATATCGTATTGATATAGTTTTCTAAGCATGATAATATTCTTATTTTAAAGATGCATGTCTATTTTTGCAATGCATAATACACATTTTTGCAAAATTATGTTTTGAACCATACGTGGTGTAAATTTGGAGTGTCATAATAAAGTGCCCAATTGAAAATATATTATGTGTATGTAATTTTTACATCCAAACGCCCCTCGTATTCAATTTTTTTGACGTTTCCAAGTGTTTGTTGATCTTCTTACGGATTCTTGCAGATCCGAAAATGTGTAATTCGTGACAACGGAAAAGGTGAATCGCATCGCAAGATTGGTGAAAACTATGGATACAGTAAAGCAGCGGTTACCAAACTTTTCGCAAAGTACAAAACCTATGGTTCAGTAGCTGATCGCCCAGGAAGGGGAAGGAAACCTAGAACGGATTCCCGAACAGATGCGAGAAATTAAGAAAAATCCGAAGGCTAGCCCCAGGGAGATCAAGGAAGTGATTCAACAACCGATCTCGGACAGTACTCTACGCAGAAGGATCGCTGAACACGGTAGGAAGAGCAGATTTTGTAAGAAGTTGCCTTTTATTAGCAAAGTCAACAAAGCGAAACGACTCAAATTTGCTCGGGAACATGCTGATAAACCTTTAGAATATTGGAAGACAGTTTTGTGGACTGATGAGTCCAAATTCGAGTTGTTCAACAGCAAAAAACGAGCACGTGTATGGCGTAGACCTGGAGAGGCGCTTCATGATCGAAATATCCAGGGCACAGTTAAGCATGGTGGAGGGAACGTGATAGTGTGGGGGTGTTTTTCTTGGGCGGGTGTTGGTGCTTTGGTAAAAATCGATGGTATTATGACAGCAGATTCCTACATCGACATATTGCGTGAGAATTTGGAGGCTTCGTTGGTTAAAACTGGGCTGGAAAACAAATTTGTGTTCCAGCAAGATAATGACCCAAAACATACCGCGAAGAAGTCAAAGCGTTCTTCCGTTCCTGCCGTATTAAACCTATGGAATGGCCCCCACAGAGTCCAGATCTGAACCCAATAGAGAATCTGTGGGCCATCTTGGATACACGAGTTGATGAGACAGGAGCTACCAACAAACATAACTATTTTCAAGCTCTTGAGAACGCCTGGGAACATCTTGACCCACAACACCTGAAGAATCTGGCGGAGAGTATGCCGAAACGTTTGCAAAAACTGTTGAAGGCCAGGGAGGGCACATCAACTACTGATCACTCAACATACTGGATCTACAACTTGTTTTTAAAAAGAAAATAAGAAGTGGGCACTTTATTTTGACATGCATAATTTCTACTATAGGTTGATCTTTCATGATGAAAAAAATGAACTTGCAGGACAAGTGTTTTTTTTTTATGTACCAGACAAGAAAAGAGCACAATAAATATGCCGTCAAAACAACAAAACTTAGAATCTTGCACTTATTTTACAGTTTTCTGCACAAAAAAGGAGAAACTGGGGTAGGTGGGCACTTTTTTCTGGCGGTGACTGTAAATGATTTTAATTCAACTGCTGAGATATTCATGGCAAAAGAAACATATCCTATATCATCGCTGGCAACTGCTAGCATATTATGTGAGAAATTTTCTTATGGTGGTTCACTAATTTTCCATTAAAGTGGTCCTTTTTGATGAAAAATTAAAAAAAAATTGAATGGAATATAGCAGATAACAGTATTAACACATCCCTTAAATAACCATAAGCCACTGCCAGCATGTAATATGTGATTTTCCGTTAGGATGGCCACTTATTTACAATAAGGGTGATCCCTTTTGTCAAAAATTTAAAAAAAAACAAAAAATCAGAATTTGAATGGAACATTAGAAGCAATATTATTTTAACACCTCTTTCATCATCGTAGGCCATCGTCTATACTAGGCCAAATGTTTTCCCATACATTGGATTGGCACCCTAGTATACACACTCTTAAAAAAAATTAATTTTACATAAGCATTAATTGAAAAATGATCAAATTTACGTATAACGTAACTGCATACAAGACTTAAATTTATGTTTAAATAGATGTATCGCTAAAAAATCTTTTAGAAGATTAATAATAAAGACTATTTGCTGTGAATTTACGTCTAGTTGTATAATATTACAATATCTTCTGAAAACTACATCATGCACTTGAATTTAGGTGTTCAAAAACTTAAAATTACATGAACGCAAACTGAAAAGGAAGTGTATGACAGAATAATGTGTTGAAAGAGATTTAAAATTACATGCTGTCAAACATTGGAAACAACCAACTTCAAAATATTTAGTCAAACCTCAATCGTCTTCAAAAACAAACGCTGAGCTTTTATTGCGATCAGTTTCATGTGTTGAAAGAAAAAATAAGTGTCCAATGTGTGATTAGTAATTTAATCTGCATAAATTATACGTTTTATGAAATTATCAAGTGTGCATTCGGATGAGAAGTGGATTTTAGTCGTATGTGGTGCATCGGTAGCTTGCGATTGCATGTATATAATTAGTATGGCAGTGAAATCGATTTGTGTTTTTCCGGGTTAAAAAGTCTTTGAGTAAATTATAATTTTATTGTTTTTTGACTTTTCTTGTAGACCTCAGCAACGAGAACAACGTTTTTACGTGATGTCAGCACAACTACGTTTGACGGAGGGAGCTCGAAGTTTTGTGACTGTCATTGCTGACTTACTTGGTGTACACTTTGTATATCATTTCATGTATTTAAAAAACAACTCCCAAATCTATGGATTTCGTTCTAGAATATTTTTATTAAATCCACATCAAAGGATACGCAAAAAAGTCATCAACAGCGTATGGTAGAAGTACTTATTGAAGGTATTTCAAGCCATACCTTGCCAGGAAGCTTCGTCTATAAAAGCGAAGAGTTGTAGTAAGCGTTTCCTCGTTGATGTGACAATGCAATGCATTTCTTACAATTTCCGAAGAAGATGTTAGATGTATTTTTTTCCTCTGATTTTTCTTTTTCTGCTGTTCAAAACACTGATATACATGAATAAATTAAAAACATTTGAAAAATATTGGATCCATGTTTTGTTAATCTGTTGACTGATTCCAAAAACCATTGAATACGTGAAGAAAGCGATTAATTCCGTATAATTTTGACATTATATTGTGCCTAAATAGATGTAAATTTGAAGCAGTTTAAAAATAATTGAAGTTGCATGCAGTGACCTAAATTTATGTCACGACTTGTAAAAATAAGATTTCAGCTAACGTTTCATGTAAAATTCGGAAAGCACGTAAATTTAAGTCATTTTGGCCGCTTCGTTTGGGTGCATCTAATAAGATGTAAATTTCCAGGAATTTTTCTAAGTGTGAATGCATTCATCTTGGTCGTATCATCTACGTAGAGCAAGACGAAACATATTTTTCGTGCCAAGTTCTCGCGATCAAAGTATCCAAGCTTTTGCAGCACCTCGCAGATTCTTTCGTTCAGGACTCTTTCTGCCTGCTTTAGACCGTAAGCTGCAGACTTAGTTAAGTTCTTCACACTTAGAAAAAATAATGTAAATTTAAGTCTACTTGGATGCACACAAAGGCAGCGGCCCATTGGACATAAATTTACATTGGTTACAAAAATTACATGACAGTAAAAACAGAAACTGAAAGTTTACATGCCATGACGTAAATGTAAGTTATGATACACAAAATTAGAAATTCAGAATGCATCCACCGTTCACGTAGTTTTAAATGCATTGATCTGACTAATGAAGATCCAAAAATCGATTATAATAAATGGCACGAAAAGATTATATTACTGGGGAAAAAGTTCTCATTTTTTTTGAAAATCACAATAATGTATTACAATGCACTTGAAATGCGCAGTAAGAACTTCATTTCAACAGTAAGAACTTCATTTGACATGCTAGAATGGATTTGAATTCCACTCCGAAACTAACTGCGCACAGGAATGCTTCTAACTTTCGATGCACTTGAATGTGTTTTCAATAAATGGTGGTGTTTCCGCACACCAAATAGAACCATTCTGAATAAACTTTTCACGACGTGTTGGAATTGCACATCGCTAATGCTGTCTGCGATAATGACTCGACGTTTACTTGTATGTCTTATAAGATTATTATATTATTATATTAGATGTTTCAAATGAGGATTTAGGAATACATCTAAACAACTTTAAAACGGAAGCATATGCAAAGTTAAGTTTGAAATATTTACAGGTTGTAAGGATTACTTCTCGCGTAAAATTCATTATTTTTAAGAGTGTAAACCGGCCATCCTGATAGCAACATGATGTTGTTTATTATCGTCGAAATAATGACATATTTGGCACATAGGCCGAATAAAGGGGCTAGGCTAACATTACACCCTCTTAGCCCTCCGCTCATTTGAACTACTTCGATTAAACTTTTCACTGCCTGACGTACAGTAACGGAACTATCAACACTGTCTCTTCATATCTTTCGTTCTAGGAAAATGACTGTCCAATCCTATAGACCCATAGTAGTGAGAAAATATTTCCTTCTAAAAGTCATCATAATTCGTTACTGCGCGTATGGAGAATAAAAAACAAACAATTATAGGATACATAATGGTGCTAATTATTCAAGAAGCAACATTTACTGAATTATATTATCTATCTAGAGCTCGTTCATGGCATGGACATAAAAGAAGATGAAATTTTAGTATCTTTTGACGTCAAATCACTGAGAACAGACGTTTATCTTCGATCTGCTACTTGTGTAAAACTTTAAACCGGTATTTCAAATGTATGTCGTTATGCTCCTGGTAGGCGGCGCTGCAGTTGTGCGACAACTGTCTTGTCAATGTTACATTACCAAAACATACACAACGTACAATACCACATACGTCTAATCACTCATACCACCACAAAATAGCATCATTTAATCGCATGATACACAGAATACAGACATTACAACTAAGTTCAATCTAAAGAACTAAATTCTTAAGATACTCGAATATATTTTTGCCACAGCACACTTGAATTGTAACCGAACAAACAAATACAAAACGAAATCAACTAAAAAACACAAAAACAATACAAACAATCATTCCCAACACTAACAGAAACCCAACCCCAAATTAAAAGAATAGCAATGACATTCCATAACCACACTACACAAATACGACCAATACTACGGAACATTGGTTTTGAAATAGTTGTTACTAGAAAAAATAATCAACTTAAAACCCTCTTAGGTTCTGCTAAAGACCCCATTGACAGTCAAAGCAAATCCGGGGTCTACAAAATAACTTGTGACCATTTCCATCCATAAAACGATTATTCCCACAAACCGTCAGACGGCTTATCGGTTCTTTCTCTCTTAACTATACATTTAAGATCATTGATGTAACTTGGCTCTGTCAAGTTAATTCGATTGAGCCTGGACAAATGAACTTGTTAAAAAAATATTTATCAGCACGAAAGTCTCGAACGTGAACTTCCTCTTTTATTATTCCAGTAAATCCGAACATACAGTTGCTTGGAAGAGCTTGATTCAAGATGAATCAATAATTTCAAATTAAATTCATTGCTACGATACTACTGATAACATGCCGATACAGTTAACGAATGAATCTATCAAAAATTCGCGATTTTGGAAGTGATATCTGTCTTTCTGAGTTGAATACTGAAAAAAACAAAACAGTCTATTGTACTAATCTTCACATTTGTTTATTATGACCGATAGCTTTATTCGCACTTTCAACCATTCAGCTCCAACACGCAATTTTGGATTACTTCTTGCAGCATCCTGACTCGCAGCAATCCTTGCCGGTATCCTTCTTACAGGCACAGTTGCAGTTACACTCGGCAGTGCACGGCTTGCTTGGTCCACAGGCAGCGGTACAACGGCAATCTATCCAGGAAAAAGACATTTTAAATTTCAACTTCAACTTTACAATTCACCAGCTTATCGGTACCACTCACCATTAGCACAACACTTGCACGGCATTTTGATAATTGTAGGATTTTTCTTACTGACGCGGGACACTTTCGATCGTCAATTAGTTGTATGAACTCTTCGGTTAGTTTCAACCTTCAAAATGATACCTTCTCAAATGGGGTGTTAACTTTTATAGCAATGCTACTCTTTTTCACACGACATAAACAACAAGAAAAATCGCAGTAAGCGCGGCTGTTCGATGAAAGAGTCGTGTGCATTGTAGCCACTTAGTCATTAGGCGCTGTCGTTTCAAGCGCAAACCAATCCACGCTATCGTCGCTAATCGTATCTATCGATTGATATGAATGGTACCGTAATGCTCCGAGTACCGGACGATCCGGTTATGTACACATTTCGTTTTAAATTGACTATAACGTGTACTTTCCAACACATAGAGTGTTATGTTAAATGAATCTGATGGCCAACGGGCCCGTATTTCTGTGCAATACTGTAAGTTGACATCTGGTCTGCGTCGGTAAACTTTTGCTCTCAATACACCGTACTTTCCCATCTTATTAGTACTCGCTGCTCCAGTGCTTTCCTAGCAGGGCAACGTTCGATATTTGAATGTTGCAGTGCCGGGTGAAAAGTATAAGTAATTTTTTCGGTTGCACAGTAGTCGAAACAAATAACAAAATTGTAATAACTATCGTTTTATGTCAGGTTCTGTTCCGGTAGTTTTCCCTTATTAAAGCAATTTTTTTCAGATCTAGTTCATTACTGGTATCTTTAGGTGTCCCTAAAGCTGGCAATAACATGATTGACTTCATAAAAATAATCGATTCATTATGATCCATACAGTTGAATATTTGTATCTAAACTACAATTCTGCAATCTACTTCAGTTACATTCCCTCAAATGTTGTGAACTGTTGAGAACTGTTTGTGTTTCATAAATTGAAGCGTAATTGTAGCGTTACATATATAATTGTTAGTTTTAGTGTAATTGTATATTTTTGTACACATGAGTCTGCTCTGCTCGCTGTACGACGTCAAGTACAAGTGGTTTATCGTGGGCTGGGAGCTACACAAACGACTGACCTATATGGGAACCAACTTAATTGGGCTTCATCGGTTTTGGACTACCGCTTGTAATCCACTCCGAACTGTCCAACTCACTCGTAATCAACGGTTACATGTTTTCTGTACTGTTTGCTCTGTTGTAAGTGTTGCCACTCAATGTACGATTCAAAATAACTCTATAAATGTAACATCAGCGAAACCCCATTCCCAAGTTATAAATTTATAAGGGTTTTATTATAGCAATAGGTATGCTTTTTTGTTTAAAAGCAGCTTTCTATGATGCAAAAGATGTGTCGTCAAGCAATGGCCCGTATCCTTTCGTATAAACTTTCTTCCTGCGGACTAACTATTTTCTTTGGCACTTTATAAAGTACATCGTATTTCGGAAGCGCATCTAGTTTTTCAGCTCTTTTCAAGCACTTCACACAATGAAATGAATTTGGCATCTGCAATCTGCAGGTGTAGACGGCATATTTCCAGCGTTGCTCTAGAAGGGTGAGGCTATCCTGGTTCCGTTTCTGATGAAGTTGTTTAAAGCAAGCTTAAGGCTGAACTACATCCCATCAAAATGGAGGTTAGTAAAAGAAGAGAAAAAATTTATACCAAAAACTGGTAAGCGTGATAAGACGAATCCAAAATCCTTCAGACCTATTAGTCTCTTATCAGTGCTGCTGAAGACAATGGAAAAGGTTTTGAAGGAGTATGTCGAGTCAACTTATATGCAGAAGACTTGATTGTCAAAGTTTCAGTTTACTTATCAATCTGGTAAATCAACAGTTACAGCGCTTCATACGCTAGTAGAAAAAGTCAAAAAGTCTGTGTCAGTAAAAGAAATAGCACTTAGTGTCAGGCGCGTTTTACAATACATCTTATTCCTCAATGGCTCGAGCTATGAAGAAGAGGAATTTTAACACTAGCATTGTCAACTGGATTCATACTATGCTTGCAAAAAGAAAAATCACTTCTGAGCTAGGAGGAGCTTCTATTAAGGTAAGGGCAACGAAAGGATTCCCCCAAGGAGGAGTACTCTTCCCACTTATGTGACCCTTAGTTGTAGACGATCTTCTCAGAAGCTTAGAAGCGAAAGGTTTCGAGGTTTTAGGATGACATAGCCATCTTAGTAAGAGGGAAGTCTTACAATATAGTATCAAGTAGAATGCAACAGGCCTTAAAGGTTTCCCAATCTTGGTGTATGAAGGAGGGTCTAAGCATTAATCCATAAAAAGTAGTAATCGTACCTTTCAAAGTTTAACCTTAAAGCACTGGAGCTTGGAAGAGAACACATCCAATTTAGCGAACAGATTAGGCGTAACAGATACCTAGGCGGGATGCACACCTTGATTATGCGATAAGCAAAGCTATTAGTGCTTTATGGTTATGCTCCAAAACCATTGACCGGAGACTGGATGAAACCGGAGGACAACTATGACGTTCTTTACAAGGTATGCGGAACATCGCGTACAGATTGGGAAGCCAGAGGGCTCACGGTTCGCCAAGGTTCAATCATATTTTTCACAGATGGCTCAAAAATTGGAACGAAAACTGGGACAGGAATCTATGGTCCTGGGATCAAAATACAGTGGCTATGGGACAGTGGCCAACAGTTTTTCAAGCATAAATTTTTCCAATACTAGAATGCGCGAATATTTGCCTGAAAAGAATGTACAGATATGCAAATATTTGTATTTTCTCGGACAGTCAGGCAGCTTTAAAATCAATATGCGCTAATAAATGTACATCGAAAATTTTCTGGAAATGTGTTCTGTCATTGAGACTACTGTGTCAAGGTGATAACCAGTTGGTTGGCTGTCAGAAAGTCTAATAACTCAAAAAGATTTATAAGTCCACACGCAAATGAAACCAAAAATCTCTTAGAGCTCAATGAGAGAGCTCTCTATACATACACTGGCCTTGTAACAGGGCACTGCCCGAATAGATATCATTTGAAGAACATTGGTCGAGTTCAGAATGATATACACCGCTTCTGTAACCTAGAAAGCGAAACATCAGAGCATCTGCTTTGCAGCTGTACTGCATTGTATAGGCGCAGATCAAAATTTCTTGATAATGGTTGTTTACAGCCCAATGAGATTTGGTCTGCCAATCCTGGTAAGGTGATTGGGTTCGTAAACCAAATCATACCTGACTGAGAATGTTGTGTTGTGGCATGCAGCTGACCACCCATCAATGCGTATACATTGAACAGGAATGTACTACAAAAGTTCGAATCATTGAACACAGTAGTGTTTAAACAACAACAGAAAAAAAAATTGCTCTTAAAATTTGAGCACTATTGGTTGAAACTGGCCATAAACTATGATAAATCAAGCTGAGATAAATATTTCACTTTGACAATACTAACGATTTATTTGACATAGGTAAGATTTTTTTTCTTCAGTTATTTTTGTCGAAATAAATTTGTTGAGAGTGAATGAAATTTATGAATACGATTATAAAATGAATAAAACTGTTTTGAATGATTTTGGCAAGCGTCTGGTGGAAGCGGCACGAAAGAGGCTTTCATAGATGTCAGTTTGCTTTTATTGTAGTTTACCTATGGTTTTCAAACTATTTTTAATTCGGTCATAATGAAGTCTTTTTATTTTAATCCAATCTAGAACTACCCATAAAAAATATACCCTTTAGAACCTCTGACAGGGTGGGCCAACTAGGCACATTTTAAGCTTCGTGAGGTAGCAATTGTCCACGATTCATACATTCTATTAACAAATTATATGAATGATTGTCCACCCACTGTCAGAAATCGGTCAAATCCAGTCCACGTGGTATATCGATAGCCCCTAAGATCGTTGATGTATATTGAAAAAAGAAAACTAGGCTCTCTTAAGTTAATTAGATTGAGCCTAACAAAATATCTTATAATCAGCACGAAAGTCCCGACCGAGAACTTCTTACTTCATATTTCCATTCTTTTGGAGAACTATATTCCAAATTTATTAAATAATTTCAGTTTTAAACTCGTTGCTTGGCAACTACTGATCTGTCGATACAATTAACCAAAGAATCTATTTTGGAGATGATAACTGCTTTTCTATGTAGAATACTGAAAAATAAAACAACCTATTTTATTAATCTTCACATTCGTTTATTATGACCGATAGCTCTAATTCGCACTTTCAAACATTCAGCTGCTCATATCGTCCAACACGCAATTGTGAATTACTTCTTGCAGCATCCTGACTCGCAGCAATCCTTGCCAGTATCCTTCTTACAGGCACAGTTGCAGTTACACTCGGCAGTACACGGCTTGCTTGGTCCACAAGCAGCGGTACAACGGCAATCTATCCAGGAAAGAGGCATTTTAAATCTCAGCTATAACTTTAAAATTCACTAGCTTATCGGTATCACTCACCATTACTACAACACTTGCACGGCATTTTGATAATTGTAGGATTTTTCTACTGACGCGGGACACTTTCGATCGTTAATTAGTTGTTTGAACGATTCGGTTAGTTTCAACCTTCAAAATGATACCTTCTCAAACGGGGTGTTAACTTTTATAGCAATGCTGCTCTTTTTTCACACGACATAAACAACAAGAAAAATCGCAGCAAGCGCGGTAGTTCGATGAAAGAGTCGTGTGCATTGTAGGTATGAGCCACTGGGCGCTGCCGTTTGAAGCGCAAACCAATCCACGCTATCGTCGCTAATCGTATCTATCGATGGATACGAATGGTACCGTAATGCTCCGAGTACCGGACGATCCGGTAATGTACACATTTCGTTTTAAATTGATTATAACGCGTACTTTTCGACATATACAGTGTTATGTGAAAGGAATCTGATGCCCAACGGGCATTGACAATCACCCTGACGGATCATCTGACACAAACTTAAGCCCGTATTTCGGTGCAATACTGTAAGTTGACATCGGGTCTGCGTCGGTAAACTTTTGCTCGCGATAAACCGTACCTTCCCATCTTATTAGTACTCGCTGCTCCAGTGCTCTGTTGGGCATTGTTCGATTCTTGAATGTTGCAGTGCCGGGTGAAAAGTGTTAGTAATGGTTTCGGTTGCATAGTAATCGAAACCAATTTTGTTTATTCACTCCGTATGTTATTCATATTATGTTTGAATAGTTTAAATTATTCAATATTTCCTTAAACTTTGAGTAGTAGTTTAATTCTTTTAATTCTAATGACGGAAAACTCCAAAGTGGACTTCCTTTCAATGCTAGACATCTTCAAATCAGACAACAGAGTGTTATTTTTGCGTAAAACCTTATTTATACTTTGAGAGTCGGCAGTAAACTTATTGTCACAACTATCGTTTTGGATCAGGTTCTGCTGCGCTAGTTTCCCCCTATTTAAGCAAGTTCTTTCAGTTCTTGTCCAATACTGGTATATTTAGGTGTCCCTAAAGTTGGCCATTACATGATTGACGATTCATTATGATCCATACAGTTGAATATTTGTATCTAAACTACAATTCTGCAACCTACTTCAGTGACGTTCCCCAAAAGGTTGTGACGATTAGAACTGATGCGGAATGTTGATAACACTCCCAAGAACTAGGACGTTCAATAATCTCCATGTACGAGATTTAAAACTCCGGCCCACCGCCCAAACTGACCCACACAGTCGCAAATGCGACCTTCGCGGTTCACCGGGTTTTGCTGTTGTGCTGCTGATGCAACAACACCACCAAACCGGTCACTTCTTCGTGGCTCCATTCGGCACGGTGTACGTGTTTCTTTTTTCCAGCCACAAGGCGATCATCAAGACAACACACGTCAACGAAGCGAAGGAGCTTAAATCTCTATACCAAACAAACAACGATAGCCACGACGATACTCGCTCAGCAAAGAAGCGAATCTAGTTAGGATCGGTGATCAGGCAGAGCCACAGGTGATTCCACACACAAGCCTACTTTGTCGCGATATCTCGGAAAGGGCGCTTTTAATTAGTAAGAGAAAGTTTTTTTGTGAACAAGCCAGAATGACAATCAAATGCGATATTCGATACGACAATAACCCACAGGGTATATTCTATGTGGGTCAACTCCTATCCGGAAGTGTTGTTTTGGAATCATCTGAACCAGAGCCAGTGAATGGTAAGAATAAACAACTTTTAAATGCATCGAAGCAAGTGCGTTTCGGTGACCTTGAACGATGCCATAAATAATCTGAACGTATTTTATCAAAACAAAAAACGAAACCCTGTATGCGACCTGTTAGCCAAGCTCGATCTACGTCACGGGCAAAGTAAATTTAATGAGCATGCTTGACGTGTGAGAGATATTTTGAACGCGTAGCGATGAATCATTCCTATAGCCTACATTGATTGTCCCGAAACACTTTTTTTTTCCATATTTTTCAGCTGTATTCGTCAAAATTGAAGGCTTCACTGTGGTTCAATGGACCGAACGACGTCCACCGCACGGAAAACGGCACCGATCCCGGCAATTCAACGGCCGTCAGGACTACTTCAACACTCTAACCTATCTCGTAGGCGCTCACGGTGTCCCTGTAGCCATCGAGATACCCCAGGGAACGCATGTCCACAAATTTACCTGTCCCTTGCCGGATTCGTTACCCTCTTCTTTCGAAGGACAGTACGGCCACATTCGATATACCATAACGGTTGTCATCGATAGACCTTCGCAGCAGAGTACAACCTATCGGGAAGCATTCACAGTTCTTCGCAACGTGAACTTAAACGACAATCCTTCTCTGAGGGAGCCCAAACAGCTGGAGTTTAGCAAAACTTCCGGTTGGTGGATATTCAAATCGGATCCAATGGATATTATTGTGCAAATCCCCTGCACCGGATACGTCTCAGGGCAAAACATCCCGGTAGCAGTCGTCTGGAAGAACAATAACAGTTGCTCCATCCGTGGAATACGGATCAAACTGTTCAAGCACGAGACTTACTCTGCCAAGGATCCCTACGAGAAGTCTAGAACAGACTCACAGAGCGTCGTTAAAATCGAAAACAGGGATGTCCAAAAAGACGTCGATGGAAAATTCGAACGTAGTCTACAAGTGCCGTCATTGCCCGCGACCAGTGTCAGTCCTCTAATCACCATAGCTTATGAGCTGGCAGTCTACGTGCACTTATCGGCAGACGACATACCAGTACTGAAAGTGCCGATCACTATCGGAACTATACCATTGGTGGCTTTGCCTCAGCCTCCACCACCCTCCGGTGGAGATGGTCCGGATCAACCGCCCGGTTATCCACCCTCGTACGGATTCAAGTTTGACGAAAAGCCGTCCGATGGGCCATCGAGCAAGGCCGGTAGCTCAACGGCAGCGTCCCAAATGGGATCACCAGCACCTGTCGAAATGCCTTCGACAAGCCAGACCACGGTGCAGTCACATGATCTTCGTAAGTACACCGTTTGTTCAATAGGACGCATTTAAATAAGACCACGCATGTTTACCGTTTCTCTCAACCCTGGGATTTGGGAAGGGGAAATGCATGTTTAGAAGCTGGGCTGCTTGTTTGCAACATGTTTTCAATTTAATTTATTCTACGAAGCTACCACACGAGATAAAGCATTCCAAGCTTTAATTGGATGTGTCAACTATAGGGTACATAGCCAAAGAAACTTTGCCAATACCATCCAGCTTTATTAAGTTTTATCGAAGTTTTACGAAAGCCACGAAATCAATTTGGTTTTATTATGGCACTAAAAAATGGCAAAAGGTTTCATACTTTAGTCAGGTTTATGAGAATCTACACAGTTTGTTTACAACGATCTTAAAACCTTGTTTTCTCAAATTCCATTTACTCCGGCAAAGGTTTTGTTTGGACTTTAGGGACTCGTTAATGGTGAAATATAAGAAAAAATTGAAATGTGGAAAAATAGATGCTCTAAATTGTAGAAGTAAGGCAAATGAACTGTAGATCAGAGAACAATTTCGACATTCTTTCAGATAACCTTATTGAATGCCATAAATTTTCAGAAAGTTCATGATTAATTTATCGAATATATTTGTTTGAATTTAGTTTTTGTTGTTGTAAACTCAAATAATTTCCGAGGCACATTCATCATTAAATATATGCGTATATGATTTGCTGCAACTGTAGAAAAAACTCAATTTGTTTTGAATTTTGTTTTCTATCAAACAAAATTTCCCGCAACACTGGAACGTTTTTCTTAGATATTAATTACTGCTAAATGAATCAGAAGAGCAGAGAACCGAACAAAGCAGAACAACCAAAACCAACCACGATATCACAGTGAAGTTTTCATGGCTGCCAATAGGCTTTATGAAGGTTCTCAAGTGGTCAAAACATCTTTTACTGGATCATTTTCACAATTTGAACACATTCAAGTGATCATAACTCAAGAATTAAACAACATTCACGGTTGATCAAAACGTCAAACAGGGGTCAAAATTGTATTTATTCAACATTCAAACGATATATAACAATGAATCCTAGAGGGTTTGAGCTGTTTAGTGGAATACCTGTAACTAGAAATTAGAAGAAAAATTATTATTTTCCATTTAATTACAACTAGCTTTGCTTATCTTGACAGATACGCGTATGTCGTCTACAATGTGTAGACTTCTTCAGTGTCTCGTACTAAGTCGAGTTATTAGTACGAGACACTGAAGAAGTCTGCACATTGTAGACGAAATACGCGTATCTGTCAAGATAAGGAAAGGTAGTTGGAATTAAATGGAAAATACTAATTTTTCTTCTTATTTCAAGATACATAACATGATATTACATTTCACCGTTTCGAACGAACTGTCGCACTTTACTTGTGATCGATGCCATCATGATCTGCGCAGTCGCTGGTGACACTGTACCGGCAAACTTATTCAACTTTAAACGCATTTGTTGTGCATTTGTCACTTCTTTACCGCATCTTCGAAGTTTTCGCTTGACAATTGCCCAATATTTTTCGATCGGTCCGAACTCAGGGCAATTTGGAGGATAAATCTCTTTGGCGTCGAAATTAACATTGTTTGCAGCATACCATTCTAGTACCTCCTTAAAGTAGTGGCAGCTGGCTAGATCCGGTCGAAAACATAACGTTATTCTTGTGTTGCCGAATGAAGGGTAAAATCCGCTTTTTCAGACACCCTTTAATGTAAACCTTCGACGTCAACTCATTAGTTTCCTACCAAACATCTCAGCAATAACGAATCTATACCTGGAAAGGACATCCCCACGACCAGTTACCAGGTAGAATTTTCGACTAATTATTCGACTTTTGTCATTACTATATTAATTCCAGATATTGCCGATAGCAAGGTATTGAAGCTTTAGAGAGCTGCCGTCTCCGGATTTTTTAAAGTATGCCATTTTTTGTCTTTTGACATCATCAGATTAGTTCCAGTACAAAGATCACACATCTAAGTTAGAATAAAATATCTTCAAAAATTTGTGTACGAATTCAAATCAAAACACGTTATAACCTTGCTAAAAAAAACACCTCCAAATGACTGCATTTTGTACACTGAACAACTATGCCGAAGACGGCTACCCTTTTCAGGTTCATTTGGCATAGTTAAACTGTCATTTTGCCTTTGATGGCAACTCTCTAGAGCTTCATTTGTCAAAGGTACACTGCAGCGCCATCTCTGCGCAAGATTTGGAACTAATATGATAATCTCACAAGACAAAAAATGACATACTGAAAAACTTTGCCGAATACGGGCACTCTCTAGCGCTTCATTTGGATAAGATAGACTGCAGTGCCATCTCTGCGGCAAGCTCTGAAACTTATCTGATAATGACAAAACACGAAAAATTACATAATAAGAAACTTTGCTCAAGGCGGCAACACGCTAGCGCTTCATTTGACAAAGATAAATTGCAGCGCCATCTTTGCGACGTGATCTGGAACCAATATGATGGTGTCAAATGACGACAAATGATATACCGAGAAACTTTGTCGAAGACGACAAATCTCTATTACAAGTCTGGAATGTTCTGTATGGAATTCTGTTTATACATAGAAATCGAAACCTTTGCAGCAGATTGCCGATGGCCAACTGACCAGGTTTTTCCACCACCAATGCATTTTTGAGACCATAACCATACGAATGGGGTGCAGCAATGTGTCTAGGTTGAAATTTCATAATTCTAGAAAAGGTTGAAATCCGGGTCAATTTCTACCCTGATGTCTTATGTGTCAGTTTTTTTAATACTCGAGTAAGGTTAACACTAGCAGTTCTTCCGAAGGTACTTTGTACTTTGAAAAATTGACCAAAAACTAAAGGAAACAAATCACGAGTTTTGGATGGCCCTGGAGAATTAGGAAATACGTAACGACGCACAGTGGGACGAAATGAAAAAAAGTGGGACATGGGTATTTGCGGTGAAACTATTAGGTGTGGCCCATTAATGTCTTGTACAATGTTTCTATATTTTTGGAGTACTTTATTTTTGTGTTGACAAATTTGATTTAAGTGGTGTATACACCTAGATAAAAACAAAATACTTTTTATTTCTGGTTCAAACCGCAATTCATGTATTAAAACATTGTAGATAAGGTTTATTTATTTTTTTATTATCTTTATTTGAGTGGCTTTCAGCCTCCTGGGCTGGTTCGCCACTTCGCTGATAAGGTCATTTCATGAAACTTTGTAGAAGAAACAAACTTTCTATCTCTTAAATAGACGAAGTTGAAGGGTGAAAAAGGAATGAAAAATGTAATACCCCCTTAAAACTCGTTTTTTCATCATAACTTTTTTATTTGATTTTTACCCATTTTTCAATGTTCTACAGAGTTTAAGGTACTTCAAAAATACCTTTTTTGTAGAAGACAACTTATCATTATGTCTTTATTTAAAGGATTTACGTCGGTTTTAATGAATTTTTCGACCTATCTTCGAGGATGCGTAGATTACAGGTTGGCAGGTATTAGCAGCTAAATAAAACGTTAATTTATTTAACAACTGATACCCTTTAATATGATCTACAAATAATAAGGGGGTCCAGGAGGGCTCCTAACAATTTTCAAAAAATGTAACTAAGCTTCTTATTAGATTATGTTGCATATATAGTGATTTTTCATCTTTTTGAATAAATATTTAGACTTGCCATTAATGTTTAAAAGGAAAAAAATGCCAATTTATTATATAATGAAGCTTATTTGAATATAATAACGAAAAAAAGTCCATCGTTCTACTGCAAATACAATAGGTACAAAAGGAATTATGTCGTATTTCTACCAAGGGAAGATTTGCAGTAGAACGATGGACTTTTTTTCGTTATTAAATTCAAATAAGCTTCATTATCTAATAAATTGGCCTTTTTTTAAACATCAATAGCACGTCTAAATATGTATTCAAAAAGATGAAAAATCACTATATATGCAACATAATCTAATAAGAAGCTTAGTTACTTTTTTGAAAAATTGTGAGGAGCCCTCCTGGTCCCCCTTATTATTTGTACATCATTTTAAAGGGTATTAGTTGTTGAATATATTAACGTTAAATTTAGCTGCTAAAACCTGCTAACCTGTAATCTACGCATCTTCGAAAATAGCTCGAAAAATTCATTAAAACCGACGTAAATCCTTTAAATGAAGCGATAATGATAAGTTTTCTTCTACATAAAAAGGTATTTTTGAAGTGCCTTAGACTCTGTAGAACATTTAAAAAATGGGAAAATCAAATAAAAAAGTTATGATGAAAAAACGAGTTTTAAGGGGATATTACATTTTTCATTCCTTTTTCACCCTTCAACTTCGTCCAGTTAAAAGATAGGAATATTTTTTTTCTATAAAGTTTCATGAAATACAATATTTTAATACATGAATTGCGGTTTGAATCAGAAATCATTTTTTTATCTAGGTGTATACACCACTTAAATCAAATTTGTTAACAGAAAAGTAAAGTACTCCAAAAATGTAGAAACATTGTAGAAGACATTAATGGGCCACACCTAATAGTTTCGCCGCAAATACCCAAGTCCCACTTTTTGTCATTTCGTCCCACTGTGCGACGTGACGCATGACTATAGTCGATTGAGTCGATTCAGACCGAATTGTAGTGAAAACAAACCAATAATCAAAGTACGCATGTTTCGAGTAGTTCATTACGTCAATTGACGCAAGTAAAATCAAATGAACTGATGAACATAAAGCCGAAAATTACCGACAGACAAGTCATGTTTGACAGGAAAAATATTCATCGTGACTTGATAGCAAGAACCAAGATGGAATACATGAAAATGATCTTGCCCGAATCGAAACGATTGCGCAGGAAATTCATTTTCGTTTTTACGCGTCGATAATGTTGAACCATGATCCGGAACCATGATGATGGATCTCCCTCAAGATCAAAAGAATTCTCGCTGATACTTGATTTGACGTCCTGTCATTATAGACAAGTGGCTCAGGAATTGTACGCGGAAGACAACGTCAACATTCTGCCACAGAACTGCAATCTTCCAATCACCCCAGAACTTCGACCAATCGAAGATATTGGGCAATCGTGAAGCGAAATCTTGTTAAATCGAAAGGAAATGCCGCCAATGAGAAAGATTTTACTAAGAAGTGAAAAAAGCTTCCAATCAAATGGTCGAGGGTCCTGTTGAATCCCTTATGGATGGAATTGTACGAAAGGTTCGAGCACAACAAGCCATAATAATAATGATTTGATTCGAAAATAAATTGAAATATGAAATTTAATTGTGAGTTTTTCATCGGCTAGATTTTGATGCGCGCTTTCCTTAATCCAAAACTGTATTGTCAATAGAATTTGGAATCTGTATCAATGCACGCTCTTCTACTTTCTCACTCACTAGCAGAGACCAAAATTTTCGCCTACTTGAGAAGAGAAACGTCCTTTTGCACCCGCTTGGAGAAACAGATGAGAATGTGAGAAGCGAGAGACTATAACACGCTCACAGCAGTTTTCGCGAGAAAAGCAACGTCGATTTATAATTTTCGGAGGGCATGAGTAGCTGATAAATCGTTTCTTTTTCAGTGAATCCTAGATGCCTATATTTATTTTGCACTTATTTTTCGACACCTGAAAAACCTTGTTATATTCTGACATTATAATTCGATAAAAAGCTATTTTTTCTTTATGTTGTGAGCAAACTTGGCCTTATTTTCAGTTTTTGCTCCTTGTATACGGTCTAGGTAGCATGTTTTCAGTGAAAAATGTGACATGAGAAAATATTTTCGTTGAATTTTGGAAAGAGCTATTTTAACATATGCAAGAGAGAGGATAATGAATTATCGGCGAAAAAGGAGAGATGAAAATGTGAACGGTTCGCTACTCATCGACAACCTGCTTGAGAGAGAGCATGGTTTTCACCCAGCTGAGTGAGAATTTCCCTCACTAGCAACTTTCACGAAGTAATGAAAAAAATCCTTTTTGAATCGCGTTATTTGATTATTTCTTATTTTTTATAATCAATCACACTCCTTTAGTTGATTCGGCGAAGATCCTATTGGCAGCATACTGACTCGCAGCAATCCTTGCCCGTTTCATTTTTGATGTTGCAGTTGCAATTGCAGCTGGCAGGGCACGGTACAGGCTTTCCGCAGGCGGCGGTACATCTACAATCTGAGCATACAAGTGTCAATAGAGTGAATTCATTATAGAGAAAAGTTTGATATCTCTTACCATTACCACAGCATTTGCACGACATTTTGATTATTATGTTGCTTTGTTCTACGCGATGAGGAATCAACTAGGAATTTTAGATCAATGATGTCCCTATCCGGGCCTTTAGCTTTTATAGAAAATCCACTGTCAATCTGGCAGGTTTAGACCTTTCACACGACATAATCATGGTCAAAAACATGAAGCTATGTGAAAGTGGCGTGTGCAGCAGTAGGCCATGTCGTGTGCCATCGCGTGAGCAACCGATTTGTGTTGTATCGTCTTATCAAACATTTGCGATGTATTCATGGTACTGTTACGAGCACGATTATATTTCACATGTGGGTGAATCATGTCGTGTGCGATATGATATTTATTTTGAAAACAACCTTATGGTGGTGTAATGCAACATGACTCATTACTTCTTTTGCAATTTCCATTAACATCGAGTACTGTCAACTCAAAACAGTGGGATAGTGGAATGGTCAAAAAGTGGTCGAATATAATTCAGTGCAAACAAAATATTCAGTTAAGATAAAAGGGCTAACTGGATTATTTTATGAATGCCGATACCAGATGATGAAGCCAGACTAATAATTTATATGTAAATCGTGGAAAATGTATGCCATGTATCGATTCTGAAAGTAGAGATTCCCAGTGAATATTGTGGGGGAAGTAAAATACGAAGTGCCTAACCAGTCGTTGCCAACCAGGGTGACATAGGTCTCATCGTCCATCATCTCCGCCAAGTCGCGATTCGCCGGGAAAATCGAGTTGACCATCTACTTCAGCCGCTGCCGCTGCGTCATTGCCTGCAGCGCCGAAACCGGTGAACGCGACTTCATGTCTGACTTGTATGTTCATGTTCGCCAGGTACTTTTTCACTGTTTGGCCGGTTGAACCGACCTCCCGGCCAAGCGCACGCAGTGATGTAGCAACTTTTCCGTCGGTCTTCCTTTTCAGCATCCTTTGGAGCTTCTTGTCCCTCAGGGTCGTCGGCCGTCCGGAACCGGGCTTTCTTTCGGTGCTCTGATTGTTGTCTAACAGTGCCAAGATGTTGTAGATGCCGGAACGGGCGTATCCAGCGTCTAAAAAGTGCCACACGATGTCCGTTTTCGACGCGGCGTGGTGCCGTTCTTTGAACACGCTTCTGAACGGAGTTGCTTCACTGTTTTTGCCATCACGGTTAGCGTTCGACTGATTCTGATAGAGCTGTCAAATTTTGTCTGCTGACTCATGGGTTACTATGATTGATGCTGCATGGGTAGCAGTGTAGGTGAAGGTGGACCCATGAAAAATCAGCTATTTCTTTTTTTTTAATGCAAACGTTAGTAGGAGATAAACTTGGTTACGTGTAAATATAGGTGGAGAATAATCTACCGAATATGACCATCGTACGAAAATTTCAAGAATCTTCCCATGCTAGATGAAGGCAATGAGTGAGATTGCCTCACTAAAAAGTAGCACTTCGGCATGTAGCAGACTTGGTGAGAAGGTTTCTTTTTAAATGTCAATGCCTTTTTATTATTTTCAGTATTTGTCTATATAGGGTTTTCTTAGATTTAAGTTCATCAAACATTTTAAAAAGTTAGTTAATATCTAGGAACTGCTTGAAACATTAATCGAGTTAATGTAACAGGCGTAATGTTTAGCCATCAAAAGAGAACTATAGAATCGAATACTCAGAAGCAAAAGCAAATGACCAAAACTGAAATTCTATTTATTTTACAGCACCCCCAACCTACGAGGAAGCCATGAGCACCGTAACGAACACCGAAGGAGACGAGGGGCCTACCCCTATGGATTCCAAACCCTTCATTCCCCTGTATCCTGTGTACAACTTTGGTGATCAGGATCCGAAGCAATAGTAGCTCGGAAACACTACCAATCTAAACTATCCTGCGTGTTAACGATTCTGACCTTTTTCTATCCATTCATTTGATGGAATAATAAATGTGTTTTGTATAGTAAATTGTTGTTTGTAAACATTTCCGTCGGTAATCCACACACCACAATCACGCACACCTTCGTATTTTTTTATTTGTGATTTCACCTGAAAATCTTATCTTATCAGTTATACACACTCGCTATCGTCGTCACTATAATTTCAATGGCAATGCCATTAGGGCAATCGACGATTTCAGTATCGAGTTGGCAGTTCCAGAGTCCAGAAGCAATGACCACAAGCTGCGAGATCAAGTTCGATGAAAATCCCTACGGGGTGTATTTCCCGGGTCAAACCCTAACCGGAAGCGTGGAGCTACGTTTGGGAGAAGTGATGAAGGTAAAAGGTATGATTTACAGAAGAAAAAAACTGACATGAGACATCCATGAAGTGGTATTTTCATTGTTTTAGGAATCGCCCTTCAAATAAAGGGTTTAGCCGAGGTTAAGTGGTCCGAGACCGAAGGCGCAGGAAAAAATCGCCGTACCGTTCATTACCATGGCCGGCAGGACTACATGAACAGCACTACGTATTTGGCCGGATCCAAAGATGGAAACAATATCGACATACTGCCGGGCATTCATACGTATCGGTTTTCATGTGCCCTACCAACCAATTTGGTTACGTCGCTCGAAGCGGAACACGGCCATATACGGTACACGGTCAAGGTAATAATGGAACGCTCCTGGAAAACCGATAATTCCTACAAAGTTGCGTTCACTGTACTGCGTCACGTCAACCTGAACGAAGAGAACTTCGACGTACGTCTACCGACCAAAATGGAAAAGGCCAAAACCTTCTGCTGCGGACCATGCAGTTCAGCTCCGATGCTGATTATAGCAGAGACTCCTATTTCCGGATACGTCCCAGGGCAAACGATAGCCGTCAAAATCGAAGTTGATAACCAAAGCAACAAGAATTTAGTCGAACTCTCAACCAAACTGCTTCGCGTTGTGTCCTTTATCAGTCAGACTCCTTACATCCGTGTGAAATCACTGTCCAATACTATGGCCGAAGTTCGATGCACCGGAGTCGGGAGGCAAAACAAAGGCAGCTACCTACAACATCTCTACATACCGCCACTGCCTCCGACAAGCAAGACTTGCCAGGTTCTTACGGTCAACTATATGGTCGAAGTGGAAGGAAAAATCTCCGGCCCAAACATCAATCCCAGAATACAAATCCCAATTACCATGGGTACGATCCCGTTGACGACAATCGCTATTCCCAGTTTCGACAATCTAGCAAGTATGACAGCCCCGATAATGGTTCAACCAATGTCGTCCGCTCCTGAAGCGCAAAGTCCAAGTTTCCCCATTGACCTGCGTAAGTGCTCAATCCTTCGTTAAACGTAGTCCTTGTAAAACAATTGCAACTTTCCCACAGCTCCACCCAGTTACGAAGAGGTTGTCAATGGTGACAGAGCCAACATCCAGGAGGAAGGCGAAACCAATGAGATCGGCTGGAGAGAGTATGCGCCGCGATATATGGTTTACCGATTCAGCGAAGAAGTGCCCTCAGCACCGATGCAGCCAGCGCCGGGACAGAGCTCGAAAAACGATTCCAAACAACAAGCAGTGTACAAATGTTGAGGGAGATAAGTTTGTTGAATTAGACGCACTTTGAAATTTGAAGAAAATCAAGCTGAACAATGCATTAGGTCCTGAGTAACATTGGGAGATTCTCTTCGTCGATTTTCTCTTTGCGTCCCTGCGGCTATGTAAAAACATGATCAATTATTTTCATCACACAATATGGTGATATAAAGAGCAATTAAGGATCCAATACGTCAAAGACCAGGTAGCTGCCACTGACGCTGTTGAATTCAGCTAAAATTTGTAAACAAACCTTCCAGCTCTATCCAGATTAGGGAAACTTCCAAAAACTAAAGGTGTTGCAGTCTTATTCGGTATTTTTTTTCCATTTCTAAAGTGGAAATCTGCACTGAGAAAGTGAAAAATTGAAACAAATTCAACGCCAACAGCTCAATTATTCCTCGATAAATTTTCAAGGTGTTAATTCACATTAATCAGAGGGAAATTTTCCCGGCTATCAATTCAATCAATCAAAATTTTCATTTAACAATTGTAAACTGAAAATAACGCAAATAAACGGTGATATCTTATAATTACGTTTTACAGGTTAAATTCACTACAGTGTGTCTCACAATAGGTGTCACCTTTTTTCAGTCGTGGTTTATTTCAGCTTTATAATTTTAACAGCGGAAGTGATTATACCCGTTTTGAATGTATTCTTTTGACTGCTTATCGCTGAAGATAAATCAGCGATTCCGTTTGTTTATGTTTATCAGCTACCATGGAAGCCATACGGGCGAAAGTTTTGAAATAACATTTGCTAAATCGCAAACCGTGTCAGATATTCAATAGCCTTAAGCAGTTCGGAGTGAGTAAGCGTTTTGTTTTTCGTACCTTGATAGATATTTTATTTTTTAAAGAGAGAGAGAGATAGAGAGAGAGAGAATGAGAGAGAGAATTACACCGTCTTCAACCAGCGGTTGCACATATGAACACATAACATTATACAACGGACAACACAACGCTCGGTGGACCAGTTGAGTAGAGACATTTTCAAGTTCCACCGGCTAGAGCAGGAATCGAACCCTCACTTTGTGACAATCCGCCTGAACGACGGGTGGATTATCTTCTTTACGCTTACCCCAACGTTCTTTACAATACCCTTCAAATTTTGGCAACAAGATTCAGGCTTGTTCTGGAATAAAGAAAAGACAAAAAGGATTTTAAAAACTTTACGTTTTTCACATGTTTCGAAATCAAACCGCATTAAATAGCAACCAAGAATCTAGCGGGTGTCATGTATCGAAATATTCACTTTACAGTCGTGTTGGATTTTTGTATGGGATAGCCACCGAGTTTGTTCAGTTTGTACTGAAAACGTACTTTTCCTCCATGACCCTCTTACCCACACTGTAAATTAAATGTTTATTTTATTACGAAATCAAAGATAGGACTAACAAATCTATTCGTTGTATTCATTGTTAGTAGATTTGTACTTTTCAAAAAACTACCTTCGTACTCAATGCCACTCGCGTAACTGTCTAAAACACGAAGCATTTATTGGCACATAAAGAACATGTGTGCAATGTACGAAAACAATATAAACTACTACGAATATTTCGTTATCAATAAAAAAGAAACTCTGGTGGTTGAATCATTGACTGAAAGATCTTCTATATCAACTCAGTATGTAATTGAAAAAAATAAATAAAAATAAATCAATGATTCCAGCACACCCAAGGAGCAATACCAACATGTATGAGTAAGATTGAAGAGAAGCAGCAATTGGTTGATCTTCATGAAATTCATTTCATGCACTGTACAAAGAGGTGTAATGATAGCATTTGACCAGATGACAAGCATTGAGAATATTTCATACAATTTACGAGACATTTGTTCTGTGTACATAATCCATGTTTACGAAAATAAATTTTCAGTGTATATATTGACAAAGCAACACCGCAAAAACACCGTTTTTCTCCCATAGAAACAGAAAAAAAATCTTTGAGGTTGCTCATCGAATCTTCCGGTCCACCTCTAAGCATTTACTATACCTATATTTACATAAGGTACTAGGTGGGTCTTCACAGATTGCCTGTCAATATGCAAAATTTGGATGACGTCTGTATTGAGTTATCTCAAATAATATTAACCCATCCAATGTATCGATTGATTGAACAGATTGGAAATAATGATATCATTGAGAATAGGATCCAATCTCCCCGGGTTGATGCTAAACCATTGAGCCTGGACATCAATAGAAGCATAAAGTTGCCAGAAGGCACTAAATGCATCTACACACTCTTAGTTTTACCAAATCCCTAAATTGCAATTTTAAATGGATTCGCATAGATTTTTCTTAAGAAGCTTCTATAGTATTAGTGCAGGTGTAAAAATTGAAAGTTTATTAAAAAAAGGTTTGCTTCGAGCATCGGCTGTGGAAGGTTGTGTCGATGCTTTTTTCAGCACTATTTTGTTATATGGCGCGTTTCGTATTGTTTCGGTTATCTATAATTTGGCGTTGTAAGTAATCGAGTGAGCACAGAAAAATAAACAACAAAAATGCTTCCTGGTGAGATGTGGGGGTTCGCCGGGCTGGTGGTCCGGTGGTGGGGATCACAATTAATTGTGGTTCATAATGTTGGTTTGCCATGCTCGCCGTACCACCATACCCAGGAGCAAGTAAAACACTATCTTATTTTGTGATTGGCTGCAATAGCACTATTTGTATATATAGGTTCAAATCAGAAATATGTATTAATATTTAAAAAAATAGATGTGGATTATATCTAGGATATAACCGCAAGTTTAACGTAGGATCGCGTTGGTGTTTCCCTTCTTATGAAATTTACTTCCCTTATTTGACCTGCACCTTGCGAGGCAGACGCTGGTTATTGCAGTAGTTTGAGATCACCAGTTTTTTTTTCACATTGAGAATGTATGCTAGTCCCAAGCACATCTAGGTGTTCTCTGTGTAATGACAGCTCATCTGGGAACAACAGAGTAGCAGCTTCGGTAGGTCAATCATGTTTATTATCTTAAAGGGTGATACGGTCAAAATTTGGTCAAGGGAAAACGCGTGTAAATCGGTGAAATCGTTTATTAAAAAAATCAAATTAAATTTCTTTTTCAAGTTCAATTAGTATAAAAATCAGGAAAAATATTCAGTTAGGCTTCCGCTTTTCCAAATCCGAATTGCCGGGCCTTACGCTTGACCCCTGCCATCAGATTTTGTACAGCCACCTTGTCCACCTTCTTCGCCGCAGAAAGCCAGTTTGCCTTGAACTGCTGCTCGTCCTTAGCAGTTTTTTTGGTCTTCTTTAGGTTCCGCTTGACAATAGCCCAGTATTTCTCAATTGGGCGGAGCTCTGGCGTGTTGGGAGGGTTCTTGTCCTTGGAAACCACCTACACGTTGTTGGCGGCGTACCACTCCATGGCCTTTTTACCGTAATGGCAAGATGCCAAATCCGGCCAAAACAGTACGGAACAACCGTGTTTCTTCAGGAAAGGCAGCAGACGTTTATTCAAACACTCTTTCACGTAAATTTCTTGGTTGACAGTCCCGGAAGCTATGAAAATGCTGCTTTTCAAGCCACAGGTACAGATGGCTTGCCAAACCAGATATTTCTTTGCGAACTTTGACAGTTTCGTGTGCTTGAAAATATCTGCTACCTTTCCCCTTCCTTTTGCCGTATAAAACTCCTGTCCCGGAAGCTGCTTGTAGTCGGCTTTGACGTAGGTTTCATCGTCCATTACCACGCAGTCAAACTTCGTCAGCATCGTCGTGTACAGCCTCCGGGATCGCGCTTTGGCCGTCGTATTTTGTTTATCATCGCGATTTGGAGTCACTACCTTCTTGTAAGTCGATAGTCCGGCTCGTTTTTTGGCTCGATGCACGGTTGTAGACGATACACCCAGCTTATTTGCGGCATCTCGGAGAGATAGGTTAGGGTTTCGCTTGAAACTACCGGCAACTCTCTTTGTCGTCTCAGCGGCTTCCGGTTTTCGATTTCCCCCCGATCCAGACTTCCTGGCTGTCGACAAACGTTCCCCAAGCACTTTAATTACATTTGTAACGGTTGATTTGGCAACTTTTAGCGATTTTGCCAACGCGAGTAGCTCGGATTTTCGCGATGCGCGAGCAAAATTTTGATACGCTGCTCTTCTTGCTTGGACGGCATTTTGACAACTGAAGAGTGAATTCCAAAATCAAAATAGGAGCAACATTCTACACACACACACCTTCAAAATGAGGGGTGTTCAGGTTTTTTAAATGCAAAATTGAAAGAAATACGTAAAGTTGATATTGACCAAATTTTGACCGTATCGCCCTTTATTCATGCCCATAGCAACGGATAAAATCTTCGAATAGGATAAAACAACTGCTGTCTTGCACTTTTTTGCTACATCTTGTCACAAAATCAAGGCAACTTCGCGCTTTTTCATTGAGGCAAAGGGGCAATCTATCAAACATTAACACTAAATAATAAAAAATTGAAGCAAACACTGATATTATAAAAATTTATTCAAAAGTTAGGGGGGCACAACGGCCCCCCTCTGCCCCCCTCTGGCTACGCCTATGACTTTCCATTTAATAACCCAGTCGAGTTATTAGTACGAGACACTGAAGAAATCTGCACATTGTAGACGAAATACGCATATCTGTCAAGATATGCAAAGGTAGTTGGAATTAAATGGAAAATTCTAATTTTTCTTCTCATTTATAGTTACAAAGGAGGTGCCAGACGAACTGCCAGAACGAAGAAAAAGATCAAAAGAAGAAGACGTAATCCGGCCGTATCTGGCAGTAAATTGAGCAAACAATTTCAGATGTCCCCTGCTTCAATCAACAGGCTCCTCAGACATGATCTGAAATGCAAGCCGTACAAGAAACAACGGGTTCACGGGTTGACGGAGCGTAGAGAGCAAGCCAAGGTCAAAAGAAGCAGAAATCTTTTGGCTCCATGATTTTTAATACATTTGAGATTTTATTCTCGGATGAAAATAAACTCCTTCAGGACAGTCATAATCATCAAAATGATCGTGCGTATGGCAAAAGTCTTGTCAATATTCCAGGAGATAAACTAGCTGTAGAACGCTATCAGAATGTATCGAAAATCATGGTATGAGGCGCCGTTTCACGAAGAGGAAAACTTCCTCTTCTTTTCATAGAACCTAACGTAAAAATCAACACTGAATATAACATCGAGAAGGTTTAGAATAACCATCTGCTTCCTCATGCTTCAACGCTGTATGGGAAAACACCATATTGTTTCCAACAGGACTCAGCTTCAGCTCACAAAGCAAAGGAGACACAAGCGTGATGCGCGGAAAATTTTCCCGATTTCATCACAAGTGTAGAATGGCCTGCATCTTCATCGGATCTCATCCCACTTAACTACTTTGTTTGGGGTTACATGCTTCAACATATAGGCCCCACGAAAGGGCTCACTTTAGATCGATTCAAAAAACATTTGATTGATTTTTGAGACCAAATTCCTCAGGAAATTGTGCGTTCCAGCTGCGATGGGTTTACAAAGCGTTTGCGTAAAGTTATCAAGGAAAAGGGCGAAAGATTCGAATTGAATTAATATGGTTTATTTCTGTAACATTTATCTTTCAAATGAAAAATAAATGCTTTGATTTGGTTGATTTGTTTTGCTGTAATCCCATTTTTTTTTAGTGACACCTATTGTGAGACACCCTGTAGATGCAGAGAATTTTTCTATTACAGATTTAATATGTAAGAAAGAGAGGTCTCATATGCTGCAGTTAAGAAATACAAAGGGTTCAACTTCGCGAAATGCTTCATGAGATTATGCATCAGTGTTCGCAAACCAATGCAAACGTCTTTAGCATTCTGGCATCCGTGGCAACGAGAAGGCCGATACTGGTAGCGAACTGAACCCAGAGGATGGAGCAAGGTGAGGATTCGTGAAAGTCGGAACCTCTCATGGTGGAATGCCATAACTACTATACCGAACGATTCACTTGGGACCTGAAGAACCTTGAAGAAGTTCTGTTACCACCATGTGGTGGAAAACTGATCGTTTCCTGAAGGAAACACGACTCTGCGACCAACTTTGAAATATGCTAGTTCCCGATTACGTGATTCAGGTCACGGTGTATATTTGATTGTTCTCGAATTCATGACTACAGTTCACGGATCCGGGCACGGATTTTTTTCCGTGTAGTGGATTTAGAGCCAGCCGGTTAAGATACATTACGAGGAAAGAAATAAACTACTTGTTAACACCCCGTTCGCACTACAACCTTTATTACGTGATATAGAGTATCTTGATATCAAATGCCATGCACATTATTTCCAGTGAAAACTAAATGTATAGATGCTGATATCAAGATACTCTATATCACGTAATATAGGGTGCAGTGTGAACGGGGTGTAAGGCTTGTTCGCGACAAAATCTGGACATTCCTAAATACGTATATCTCTGGAAATACTTCATCAACCCGAAATATTCCGCAGACTGATAAACGTATGTCTGTTCATTGTTGTAAAATCAATTTTTAGTGATACTTCAAGCTTTTAGATCAAAGGTTGCATCGAAAAACGCGCAAGTGCGAAAAGCAATTGTCGCAATGAAAATCCGGTTCTGTCAGTAAGAAAACTTGAAAAAAAGCCACGTTTTCCTGCAAGCACTGTTCATAACGTTCCTTCGATACACGTTTGACCACGTTTGACAACAGCCAGGAAGGCTGGGAGCGGAACAAAACCGGATCTCAGGAACCACCAGAAGGACGCGAAGGTGAAGCAAATATTGCAGAAGAGATCAAATATTTCGGTACGTACTGAGGCTAGAAAAATAAAAATGTCCCCAACTTTCGTTCATGCTTCCAAGCACCGGCAAGGTATGAAGTCGTCCAAGGTGAAAACTGTAGCGAACCGTAATGATGAACAGAATCGCGACTAATTACCGTCACTCAAAAAGTGACTTTTTATAACCTCCCCTGTCACGTTTATGTATGGACGCTTCAATTTTTTGTACTGGAGGGCGTCACGTTTGCTACCCCCACAATGTCGTGACGTAGATTAATGGACGCTGTCCGTAAGAGCGCATCGGTCCCAAATTGAAACAATGCTCTCCTGTGTGATGAACTGGACGATGAACACTTATGTGCTGGAAGGCTTTCAAGCAGCTTCCCGGAATGCCTTATATATACTGCCATGCAATGTGAATGGCGAAGGGAGCATTTCAGGGCGAAGAAAAGGGCCAACTTATCCATGAAATATTTCGTTTAACCGGCAATATGCAGCTGTGGTCGAGCAAACCGAATCCTCATCACTACCGGAACGGTAAACAAGGAAATATACCGTGAAGAATGCCTAAAAAAGCGATTGTTACCATTCCTACGCAGCCATGACGGTCCCTCACTATTCTGACCTAATTTGGCATCTTGTCACTACGCCAGAGATGTTTTGGAATGGCATAAAGCGAATGAGGTCCAAGTTTTACCAAAACAGGCGAATCCACCTAACTGCCCGGAGTTGCGACCAATCGAGCGGTATTGGACTCTCGTGAAGAGAGAACTCTCTCTCAATATAAACAACTAGCTACAACTATAGAAACATTTCAAAAATCTTGGACAAAAGCAGCTGAACCGATTGCAGAGATGTCTGCCTAGGCCTTAATGGCTGGAGTAAAATCAAAAGTTCGTAGTTTCTTCATGCTGTAATTAGTTTTAAGATGACTAATAATGCACAATTAAATGAATAAAAAATGCATCTTGGATTGAACTAACCGCAAATTTGTTTTATTCCAAATTTAATCTGTCCAAATTTTGTCGCAAACAAGCTTTTCTTACTTACTTATGCTGGTCCAACGTCCTATTATGACCGAATTTGCGTCACGATATTTCTGCATAAAACTAAATTGAGGGCTGCTTCTCTCCAGTTCCTCGAATGTCCCAACTTCTAAGGTCTTGCGCCACTTGGTTTAACCGCCTAGCTCGCTGTGCTCCTCTGCGGCTTGTACGGGGTTCTTGTCATCCTTCTCCTCCATACACCGTTTTCTGATACAACGCCAAAGATGGCCTAAGCAGGCGTCCGTAGAAAACTCCAGGTGCTTGCAGGTCCTTTTCGAGCATTGTCTACGCCTCATGCCCGTAGAGAAATATCGGTCTTGTCAGCACTTTTTACATGGTACACTTTAAACGGGGGTGAAGTTTACCAGACCTCAAGGTCTTGTAGAGTTCGCTAAGTGTTCTGCCGACAATGTTCACGTCGCTTGCGAAGCAGATGAACTGGTTGGATTTGTTGAAAATCGTCCCCTGGATGTTAAAGTTTGCACGTTTAGTAACACCTTCTAGCGCAATGTTGAACAGGACGCAGGAAAGACCATCGCCTTGTCGATGTCCGTTACGTGTTTCAATCGAGTCCGGTAACGCACCCGATATCTTCACGTGAAGTGTGATCCAGTTGGCGCTGCCTGTCAACTTGGCAGCCATCATTTTGGAAAGGCGCAACGTTGAGTGAAATTAACGATGTGAGCCAAAAGGCTACTAGTGCCGGGTTCACATCATCGCTAATTCAGAAAATGCATCCGCTGACAGCAATAGGAGGATTGTTACCAGTCATTAGCAGATAATTCATTGTTGCCAGTGTGATGCTGGTAGTGCTGGCTAATGCAGTGTCGCAAAATATTAGCAAACGATGAGAAATGCAATAAGCTGCTTCCACAGAAGACCGAGAAAGCTTAAATTCAAACGCGAACCTCTTAAAATCCGTCCTTGTCAGGACGATGCAGCTGCAACGAAATCTGTGGTAGGCTTTCGCACTTATCACTGACAGTATTGTTCATTTCCGATTTGCAAATGGACATTTTACCAAATATGAGCTGATCTGATTCATGCAGCGCTGTATGCCATTTGGCTAGTGTCTGATATGTACAATTTAAATAGATTTAACAAACTTTTTCAGGATACCTCAATTCAAGATTTTGGTGAATGGAAAACGAACGAAAACGTGCTTAAGCGCGGAACTACAGAATTCTACACTTTAATACTTTACAACATTTCTTGCATTTCAGGATCAACCGATTGATGATCATATATACTAGATTCGAATGCTTGTAGTATTTTTCAGTTGCATAAATATTTACACTTTTATATAAATAATTCATGGGAATGAGAGGGACCATCAGGGCACCCGATTGAAGCACTCTAGATGGGTAGAGTGGGAATGCCAACTCCCCATTGCTAACAGTTTGTGAATAGAGGATGGGCTCTTCTCCCCGCCCATTGGGGCATCCTCATGTTGGATGGCTAGCTCTTTTGACCAATTGTTCAATCTTGTTGTTGGAAGGAGATTCTTTATATCTCTGTGGAAACGTATAAATGATGTTGCCTATCGATCCACCCAACCCGTTTTTGGCCCTTCATACAATGACCATGATTAGGATAATCAGTGGTTATTAAAGCTTGATCAAGTCTAATAGCGAGGAGAGCTCACTGCTGTCGGACTTAGTTTCCGTGCTACAATGGGTAGTAAATATCAAACATCATACGTGTGACCATCATTGGCTTCAATAACTGCCCTGCATCGTCGTGGCATCGACTCAACAAGCTTATCAGTTGTTTTCGGGTGATATTGTCCCATTAAGTTGACATCACCTGCCGCAATTACTGGATGCTTGTTGGATTTTGCTCCTGGACCTTAATTTTCAAAATTGACCAGATATGCTCGATCGGATTAAGATCGGGAGACTATGCTGGCCACTGCATAACCTTGATACGCATTTCCTTGAACCACTGCGAAACCGGCTGTGAGGTGTGCTTCGGATCTCCGTCTTGTTGGAACGTATATCTGCGCCCAAACTTTAGTTTTTGTGCAGGCGCTGGTAATATCCGCTTCAAAATGTTCAAAGACACCTCCTTGGTCATGATTCCATTAATGAACTAAAGTTCTCTAATACCGGATGTAGCCATAGATCCCCACACCATGACTCTACCCGCAGAAAAAAATCAAAGTCATGCTCAGTTGGTTGAAAAATCAATGTTGGTAAAATTACTGACCATCGCCATTCTTGGTTGTAGGCCGCAAACACTCCTTTTCCAAACTTTCACCGGTTCGCCGCCATTTTCTTGTCATACAATCAGACCCAAATTACCTTATTCAAGTCAAATGAAATGTGTTCCTGGGCCTACTTCAATCTTTTTAGGATTTTTTTTTTGCGGGCAACCATGGCTTCTTAAGCGCTTCTCTGCCCTAAGACCTTTCTTATGAAGACGATTTCGTACGGATTGTGTTGTCAGTTGAATGGAAAATCTGTTCGCAATTCGATTTAAATCTGTTTTGTTATTTTCGGAGCTCATAGTCCCCGGTCCAGCTACGCCTTCTTCACGATAGTACTGTCAATTCGTCCAGTTGTCTTTGAAGGACGCCTCGATCGCTTAGCTGGTGAGATAGAACCACGCTTTTTGCAAATTTGCACAATCTTCGTGAAGCTGGACGATATTGGCAATATCACGGTAGCTTTTGCCAGTTTTGTGATGTTTAATAGTGAAATTTCGGATGTTGATCGAAATTTGTGCTTTTATGGGCATTTTGCAACAAACAACTTCCAATTTTGAACACGAAACTGAAATTAGGAGAACGAATGACAGCTAGACACAATGTTTACATTCGAGAAAGTTCCAGAATACACACTAAAACTCTGTAAAACTCAATTAAATAGTATTATCCGTTATTAGTATCTGTTAGGGGATGGATAAACATTTTTTGCGTAATTTTTTACCCTTTTTCATAATTCATCACATAAAAATTTAAGAAAAGATATAAAATCCGTATTTTTAATGGCAATGTGATAAATAAACAAAAATTGATAAATCATGGAGGAAAACTTATCAACCAACCAACCAACCAACTAATTTCTACCTCAATGGATCCGATTGCTGTGCGTACTACTGGTATGATCTGCGAAAAAATCCAGAGGTCAAATCAGAGACCAAAATTTTCGCCTACTTGAGAACAGAAACGTCCCTTTTCACCCACATGGAGAAACAGATGAGAATGTGAGAAGCGAGAGACTATTATACGCTCACAGCAGTTTTCGATAGAAATGCAACGGCGATTTTTAATTTTCGGAGAGCATGAGTATCTGATCAATCGTTTGTTTTTCAGTGAATCCTAGATATGAAAAATGTGACATAAGAAAAAAAATTCGTAGAATTTTTGAGAGATATTTTCGCAAATGCAAGAGAGAGGATAATGAATTATCGGCGAAAATGGAGAGATGAAAATGTGAACGGTTCGCTACTCATCGACAACCTGCTTGAGAGAGAGAGCAAGGTTTTCACCCAGCTGAGTGAGAATTTCGATCTCTGGGTCAAATTGAGCAGAAACTTTGGAGGTGGGAATCTTATGGGCCAATTTTCACCAGAATGTGCTCTCAAAACTACGTTTAAATACTGGATAGTGTTTTGATCCCATATACTGATGACGTAACGGATGAAGAATTCGTCTTTCAACAAGATAACACCGCAATCCACGTAAGCAAAGAATGAAAACAATGGTTTGCCGACCGAGATATCACATTTTTGGACTTGGATTGACTCCAAGCGGCCTTAATAGAAGAATGGCGAAAGATACCATTGGACAAGCTACAGAAACTGGTTCGATGCCGAAACGAATTTTACAAACAATTCAAGGCTAACAAACTAAGTACTAATTGTAGGTTTAAAGATGATTATCATGCTTTAATAAAATAAACAATACGCTGCGCTTATAGGAGTTTCCCATCCCAATTTTGTTTTTTTCAGTTAAGTACGTTTGGACCGGGCAAAAATCTGTCTTGTAAAAATAACGCATCTCATGAACCACTACCGTAAACAATTATAATATACAGCATTTTACCTTTGAATAAAAAAACAATAAGATAAATTACCATGCGCTTAGAGAAATTTCTAGCAATGTATTGTATCAAGTATTTCTTGATTTCAACGTCGTTGAGCGTTCGTAGACAATTCTCTGAGTTACCAAACTCTTTTAAGTTTGGTTCACCACCAGACACTTTTCATTTATTGAAAGTCCTCGCTCCATCGTTATATTTTCGTGCGACAGGATGAACAACAATGTTGTCAAATTCGGCAGCTCCTTTTTGGAATGATCAATCAATTCTCTCAATTTGTGAGCAACTGCAGCAATGAGATGCACAGCTCCAGTCGATTTGTAACTATGTGCTTGATGCGAGTTATAAATCGGGGTAATATAGATGACGTAACGCGTTAAGGACATACGGGATCAAGCCTCTATCACTTCGAATTTTTCTGAGCACAAACCTCATATACTATTCGGATTTAAGGCGTGAAATTTTCAAGAATCGTTTGCTCCAGTTGAGCATGCATTGGTTAGAAATTTGAGCGTTGTTTGTTTTGTTTTGTTTGTGATCTTTAGTCACCAAAACGTGAAGTTATAATTAACCTAACCTATACTTTATATGGAAAAAGGACTGCCTCCCGTTTCACCTTAGAGGGTATGTTAATGGAGATTTTTTGAGTAGCTCAGAAAACACAGTAAGTAGATCGACAGTATTTGCGGACATTTTTGCAAATTCTCTTGCTTTCATGATTGCCGACAATTTTCAAATCGTCAAAAAGAAACGATGCCATAGGTCTGGGAAACGACTCTTATCGTCTACCACATCAACCACAACAGCGAACACTTTCGATCGTAATACCGACGAAAAGCTCCGTTTTAAATTCGGATGACTTTCCTTCAGCTTTCTTTTTTCCTGCTTCCTGACTTCGCCCACAAATCTTCTCAAATTAGGCAACATTTGTAGCGCTCTTATAGCAACTTGTTCATTTTCCACCCAATAAACTTCGCAGAACTACAGTGGAAAAACGAGTTTACATAATTTTTATCTAAAGCTCTCCATAGGTAGGTAATTCTTGTGATCAAATATATTGTTAATTGGTCAACATTTTATATTTCCGGAGAATTTGGCGAAATTGGTGAATCTGTTTTTGTAAACAAACATTTAAATTGATGATTTCTTACGAATAAAAGCTGAGTTTCCTAAAATAAGACCACAATCGAGTAAATGAGAGCCGATTATGGTCTTAGTTTTTTCAAATTGAGCTTTTATTCGCTAAAAAACGTCGACTCAAATGTTTGATTACAAAAGCAGATTCACCTATTTCGCAAATTTCTCCGGATTTAGTCGATTTAACAGGGGTTGAAAAATGCACAGCTCATTTTTGGAAAAGCATTCATTTAACAAAAATATCTGATGCATTAGGTGGTCTCTGTCCACTGCAGTGACAAAAATATCTCTATTATATAAATGGGTTGAGACTTTATGGTATTTTAAAAATGACAGCATCCCTAAAATTTCAATAATGCATACAATAATGATGCTTCAGTCAAAAAGATCACCTAAGAAGTTCTAGACAAGTAGAATAAAAATAACAGTGTGTAATGTGCGAGACCTCATCTGTCACAGCCGTGTAGTCAGATTTTCTAAACGATACATTTTTAGACAGACTGAACAAAGCCAGCAGAAAATGATTCCCATGCCGATGTCAAACACTGTTTCATTTCGTTAATGAGATCGTTGGACCGAGTAGATGACAAAAACATTACTCGCATCGTTAGGAAAAAGGTGTGAGTATGATTCCTTCCATATGACAAAAATGCCCGAAGGATTTTGAAATTCCAGACTTTTTCCCGCATACTTCCCGATACTTTTGGATTCCCGCATTTTTACCACATTTCCCGATTTCTTTCGAGTCTGTCGCCACCTTGCACTAATAAACAAAACTTAACTGATGTAACTCTTCATTCGGGTGCGGGGACGAAGCACAAGAATTATTGTTTGATTTTTTTTCGCGAAAACGACGCAACAAAAACAAAACACGTCAGTTGCAATGCACGGCTTGCTGCGATCTCACTAACAAACATTTCAAATGGCCGATTAATAAAAGTTTGATGATTAACTCATCAGTGTTATATCTGTCATACCAGATAAGGGTCCTTCCTTAGATCAGTCGGTAAAGGCGCGGCTACAAAGTAACACCATGCTGGAGGTGGCTGGGTTCGATTCCCGGTCTAGTCTAGGAATTTTTCGTAAAGAAAAATTTCTCGACTCTCTGGAAAAATTCCTAGACTCTCTGAACATAGGGTATGGTTGTACGTGCCACACAATTATACTAATTTAAAAATAATGGTACCAGGGCATCGAAAGCTCTCAATTAATAACTGTGGAAGTGCATTTAGATAACTAAGTTGAGAGCAAGCAATAAGCAAATTGTGAAAGCAATAAGCTTGAAATACGAAATAAAAAGAAGAATCTGTCATACCAGTCATACCACAAACAATCAATGAATAAATAAAAAAAAAGTTTTAAATAACAACATAATCAGAAACATAAAAATATCTACCACAAATTTGAAAATAATAATATATACTACATAAAAAATAAGAAAAATCAAAAGTTATATAAAAGCATGAAAATAAAATTGAATAAATCAAAAATCAGAACAAATCAGAATAAATATTGAAATCGAAAAGTACACCTTAACAACTTCAGAACAATACAACTTAAAATCATGAATTGAAAACAAGAGCAAGTGGCTTTTACGAACACTTCTGAGTCATATCGTATATTTACAATTGTAATAATAATGCATGATAAGATTCCATTCGAGTTTGATGACTTTAATAGGGCACCTGAAGACTCTACAATTATATTCTAATGCAGCTCCGAAGAAAAATATCATCCTCGCTTATTTATTTTATGTTGATGAGCCGACCCAGAACCAATTTATAATATTCCATTTATAAACGTCTTTCTTGACTTTATTTTCTTCCCTATCATAATTCCCAGCGGAAATTACATGCTAAAATTACACACCTCCTAATGCTTACATATGAATCATCCCATTTCCCTTCTAAGTTTTATCTAATCAGCTGAGCGATATGTTGTTCACTATCGTCGTCACCGTTTCAATTGCTTTTTATTTCCGGCAATGCCCATTAGACAATCGACAAATCTAGTTTCAAGTTGAACGAGTTCGGATGCAATGACCACAAGCTGCGATATCAAGTTCGACGAAAACCCTTACGGAGTATACTTTCCAGGTCAAACCCTGTCCGGAAGCGTGGATCTTCATTTGGAAGAGGCGACGAAGGTGAAAGGTATGATACCTGATGAATTCTATCATTTACACGAGCTCACTAGTTCCTGAACTTAAATTTCGACGTTATAAAGCCTTCGACTTTTTCAGGCGTTTCTCTACAAATCAAGGGAGCAGCCGACGTGAGGTGGTCCGAGAGCAAAGGCGCTGGTAAAGTCCGCTACACCGTTTACTACCATGGTCGACAGGACTACTTGCGCACTACTTCGTACTTGGCAGGATCCAAGGATGGCAACAGCATTGAACTGCTGCCGGGCATTCATACGTATCGGTTTTCATGTGTGCTACCAACGAATCTGGTTACGTCGCTAGAAGCTGTACATGGACACATCCGGTACACAGTCAAAGTGACGTTGGAACGCTCTTGGAAGAAGGATCATGCCTACAAAGTTGCATTCACAGTGCTACGTCACCTAAACCTGAACGACGATAACTTCAACATACGTTTACCGACCAAAAATGAAAACGCCAAAACCTTCTGCTGTGGACCTTGCCAATCTGCTCCAATGCTCATTACAGCGGAAACTCCTATTTCCGGATACGTCCCAGGGCAAACAATAGTTGTCAAAATCGAAGTTGACAACCGAAGCAACAAGAAGCTTGAAGAACTTTCAACCAAACTGCTTCGCGTTGTGTCCTTCATTAGTCAAACTCCCTACAGCAAAGTGATGACCGTGTCCTCAATTATGGCTGAAGTTCGATGCGCGGGAGTTGATAAACAAAACAAAGGCAGCTACTTACAACACCTCTGCATACCGCCACTTCCACCAACAAGCAAAACCTGCCAGGTCCTTACTGTCGACTATGTCGTCGAAGTGGAAGGAAAAATCTCCGGTCCAAACATCAATCCCAAAATACACATCCCGATTACCTTGGGCACGATCCCGTTGACGACAATCGCTATTCCCACTTTCGATAATCTAGCAAGTATGACCAGCCCCATAGTGCACCAACCTGTGACATCCGATCCGGACGCCCAAACTCCAACCTTTCCCGTTGACTTGCGTGAGTATTCGGTTCCTTGATAAACCAAGTTCTGGTGAAACCATTACGTTTATATTTCAACAGCTCCACCCACTTACGAAGAGGTTGTCAACGACAGCAGAGCCAACATCCAAGACGAAGGCGAAACCAACGTGATTAGGTTGCGAGAGTACAGCCCGCGATATATGGTTTATCGATTCAGCGAGGAAGTGCACCCAGCACTAGTAGGACCTGGGCTGGAGCAGGCCTCGCAGGCGGAGTCGAAACAAGCAGCCATGGACAAATATTAGGTTGGCATGCTTTATGCAACCCCGTAACATCCTAAAGAAAACTGAAGAAATTTCGACCAAAAGGAACGACCAAATGGAAGGAATTTGGTGGACTCCTTTTAAATAGAAAAATATTTATTTAGACAAATTTGCAAAGCCAATATATTATACATAACATTTTACAGTTTGTATTTGTGAATACAAGTTATCCATTACTTTTACTTAGCTGAATCGACGAATTATAGATCCAGAATTTTTAGAATAATGGCGAGATTACTGAACAATACCGACTAATTTATGACCGACGGATTCAATCCAGAAAGACCCAAATAAAAGGGTAAAATAAGGTAGTTCCGGCCGTTAGAAGGGTTTGCGCTATTGTGGATAAAGGCTCTAATAACGTTTGCATTAAAAAAATTGACTTTTTTTCGGATGGTGCTAACAAAAAAAGCCAGATAACTGCTTTTGATAGACTTCCCATGGAAGGTAATTATTTAAGCTTACTTGCAAAAAAAATTTACGCCCTTGCGAGCGGCCTTCCGACAGTTAACCGGAATATTCGCCATGGCGGACTAAAACATGCGTGTAGACCTTTATTTTAGTTCTTTCTTCGTTTTATTTATCAATTCCTGCCGTCTTACGCTTCAGGTTGGCCCAGAAATTCTCGATGGGACGCATCTGGGGAACGTTAGGCGAGTTCACCGACTTGGGTACCACATCGATATTCAGCCGCTCCATTTCCTCCAACGATCGCTTCGAGTAGTGGGCCGACGCCAGATCCGCGTCTTGGCCCTTATGTTATTTCTTGATGAACGACGAAACTTCCGGCAGGCATTTTGTACTATAAATTTCCCCGTTCACGGCCAGTCCGGAGCGAAAGAAGAGATTGTCAGTCACAGCAGCACCTTCTTGGGGAACTTGGTGTATGAAATGAACTTCACCTTGGAGCTCACTTCCTTCGTGAGGGAAGTAAAATACGAAGTGCCCTGCCAGTCGTTGCCATCCAGGGTGAGATAGGTCTTGTCGCCCATCACCACCGCCACGTCACGATTCGCCGGTAAATCGAATTGATCATCTTATTCAGCCGCTGCCGCTGCGTCATTGCCTGCAGCTCCAAAACCAGTGGACGCGACTTCCACTTTCTGACATGTATGTTCATGTTCGCCAGTTACTTTTTCACTGTTTGGCCGGTTGAACCGACCTCCGGCCAAGCACACGCAGCGATGTAGCCACTTTTCCCTCGGTCTTCCTCTTCAGCACCCTTTAGAGCTTCATGTCGCTCAGGGTCGTCGGCTCTGATTGTGGTCTAAAGTGCCACACGAAGTCCATTTTCGACGCTTCGGGGTGCCGTTCTTTGAACGGGCACACTTCTGAACGGAGTTGCTTTACTGTTTTTGCCATCACGGTTAGAGTTCGACTGATAGAGCTGTCAATTTTTGTCTGCTGACTCATGGGTTACTATAATTGATACTGCACGGGTAGTTTTGTCAGTGCGGGTGAAGGTAAACACATGAAATATCGGCATTTTTTGTCCATTTTTCTTAAATGCAAATGTTAGTTGCGATACTTAAGAGGCCTTAGTTTTCCAATAGAATATTCAATATGAACCTTTACGCTCGCCTTTACGCGCTTTTTTCTGTCCTGCTCGCCTGCGCGTAAAACACCTCAGTAAACGATGAATTAAATACAATTAATTAGGACAATAACAAAAGCGTATTTAGCTCTTTCAAGACACCCTAGGAATACTAAGGTTTTCAATACCCCGTCCATACTACAACTTATATTACGTGATATAGACTATCTTGATATCAGCATCTATACATCTAGTTTTCACTGGAAATAATTTTCATGGCATTTGATACCAAGTTACTCTATATCACGTAATATAGGTTTTAGTGTAAACGCGGTATAACGTACGCGCATTACAGAAGCCGACTGAATCTGATCGAGTCGGCAACCGAACTCGACAGTTGGCTATAATGTTGAAATTTTTCAAAATGTCATTGAAATATTATAGTATACAATAATTCAGGGCTTTCTTCAATTTAGCTGCCATTACTGACAGTCGAAGAATTTGTCACTCTTGTTTTGTAAATTACGCTCATGTTTTTGTTATTCAGGAATCCTAATTGGATATTGGTTCTAAAGTTGCCATTTGAAGTTATTAATTAATATGTGGACAAATGTCGATATCAATTTCAAAGATGATTCAGAAGTGACGATACTGAAGTTATTGACAGCATTATTTCTTTAAACATTTAACATTCAAAGGTAGCTGAATTGATATGCAATTATCTGTTTAACTTGAACGATTTTATTTCGAAGTTCCTTTACCTCCTGGTACAGCCTTTAAACTTATTCCTTTGCTACTAGTACCTTAGGTAGGAAATTTTTTCAGAATCGAGGATCAAATCTCTCAAACGAGGTGAGATGAAACCCATGGAACTGTTTTTCCTACATGAGTTTGTGTCCTAGCTCTTAATAAGATTTGAACGGTAGGGAAGACGGTGTTAACCTTGTTTTAATATGGTGACATGAGCAACGAATATCATTTAATTATATGAATTATTTTAGCATAGACTGCTTCTTCGGTTTGTCAGTGATTATGCCTAGGATTTCAAGAAAGGTCTTTTCTGATCTTCAACAGAACATAAAAGAAAAATACTAAAATTCTGAGAGGTTTAGTCCGAATCTTTTGGCAAGTTTCCTCACGAATTTCTTGGCAGTCACTCCAGATGTTCTCGGAAATGTACATCTCACAACCCAACCTAACCTAACAGAAACATTTGGTAAGTTTTTTTTTCTTGAACTCAGTTACTCTATAAATTTCTGATAAGTCTGAACTGCGAAGAAAATTTCTCCAGAATTTCTTGAAAAACCTTCTTAAATTTGTTGAAAGTTTCTTCTTGAACTTTTGAAGTTTTCTCCTGAACTTCGGGAATATTTGTTTCTAAAATTCAGAGAAAAATTCATTCTTGAACAACTAGGAGGTACCCCCTAAGTTTTTGGAAAGTTTCTTTCTGTTTTTCTGAGAAGTATCTACCTGAACTTCTGGAAATTCCTTAACTCCAAGAAAACTTCATTCTAAAATTCTGGAATGTTCAAGTCTTAACTTCAGGGAAACTTTCTAGCACTTCTGGGTAACCTAGAGGGTTTGGGCTGTTTAGTGGAATACTTGTAACTAGAAATTAGAAGAAAAATTAGTATTTTCCATTTAATTCCAACTACATTTGCTTATCTTTGACAGATACGCGTATTTCGTCTACAATGTGCATACTTCTTCAGTGTCTCGTACTAATAACTCGACTTGGGGACTTCTGGGTAGTTCCAACGAAACTGTCGGGAAGTTTCCTTCGGAACTTCTTGGAAGTCCTGTCCTGACCTGATTTTTTTAGAAATTCCTTCTGGAACTTATAGGTAGTGTGCTCTCTGTTACGTTTGTTCCTGAAATTCTGGAAAGTTTTTTCCTGAAATTATTCTTTTTAAACTCCTGATAATTTCCATCTGGAACTCCGAGGAAAATTTTACCAAAACTTTGGGAAAATGCTCTCCAGAATTTCTAGAAAAATTCCCTTACATTTGTTCGAAATCCCCATTCTGAAGTTCTGAAGCATTCTCTTCCGAATTTCGGTAAAACTTTCTAGCACTTCTGAGTAGTTCCAACTAATCTTTTGGTAAGTTTTTTTTTAGAAATATTTGGGAAGTTCTTTTTTAAACTTCAGAGTTCTCTCTTGAAGTTCAAGGACGATACGTCCTGAGGAAGTTTGTTTCTGATTTTTTTTTAAATTATTGCTAATATCCCCCCCCCCCTGTAAGTTTCTTTCTGAACTCCGGAACTTCTGCATCTCGAATTCCTGGGAGGAACTCTGGAGCCTCTGGAAAGTTTCAAACTTCTAAGAAGTCCTCTTTTTGAAACATCTCCTGAAGCTCTGAAAGGTCCTCTCCTGATTTTCGAGGAAGTTCTTTTTTGAACTTCTGAGCAGTGTGATCTTGAACTTCTAGGATGTTTGGTCCTTATTTTTTGATCCCTATACTTCTGAGAAGTTTCTGCCTGATCTTCGGATAAGGTTTTTTTTTTTCGAGGAAGTCTCTATCTGAAGCTCTGGGAAGTTCTTCTGAACTTTCTTGGATATACCCTAAATTTTGGGTAATATATTTCAAGGAATCTAGCACTTAGGTGTCGTGAACCGGGGGTAACGGCTTCACGTATCTGCCACCTTGCTGCTCGTTTTCAACCGGAAACCTCTTCGGGGCCATCGTTTGAAGCGGTCGATTGCAACGACCAGCTCGGCCCTCTGCTGCTGCTTGGCATCTATCTCTTGCTGCTACTCGGCGTCTATCTCTTGCTGCTGCTCCATTTCTGCTGATGCTTACTCGTCGAATATAGTCACTAGAATCAGCTGGCGAGTGCAGATGGCTCTTATTTATACCTGCAGAATTGTCTACCAATCACCACCAATCACGTGCTTTGATTTTTTTTTTCTCCCGTGTCAATAGGAATCATGTGTTTCTACAGAGTGTAAGGTAGGGTTCCCAAAATGGTATACCGATGTGCATATTATTAATTTATAAATTTTAACAACTTCCAAGTTAATTGAATATGTTTCGTGTCTTTATTTTGTTTTATTATTCTTATCTGGTATATTCTACATTAGGTTAAGTGATTTATTACTTAACTTGAGGGTATATTTCCAAATCCAAAGTGCAAATGTATCATTTCAGAATATTTGCGTTTAGAAGTACTAATCATAGTTCTAAGGTTTATTTCAATAGCTCATGACTTTTACTGTTTATCAAAGTCTCAGTGTGAGAATAGAATGGGCTTGAGAGCCAATGCTAGGATCACAAATATAATAGAATTCAAACGAGAAAATAGAATTTATTTTTTATTCATTTCGACCCAAGGTGGTCCAAATGAATCAAGCTCTTGGTCAATTTCCTACTTTTATAAAAAAGAACACATATTTATTGTCGAAAATCTAGGTAGAATTTTGCATAACATTTATGTGTACAAACATAAACTGAAGCCATGAAGAATCACACATAAAGTTTAAGGCATGTACTCGAAAAAAATGCACCAGACAAAAGTGTTCGCCTAAAAATTATGGTAATTTTGATTTTCTTGAAACTTTGAGGGAATGAACTAATACATATGGATAATCTTTCGGCATAATTACTTTATTCAATTTCCTTTCTATCGCTGAAAGCCCGCACCTTTCCCTTAAGACCCCTCATAATATTTTGTGCAATGGTGGAGCCGACCTTTTTGGTCACTTTCATCCATTATTTCTTCAACTCCAGCTCGTTCTCAAACACCTTGGACGATTTTCGAACTTTGGCCTTTATTATGGCCCAAAATCTTTTCACCGGACGAATCTCTGGTGAATTTGGGGGGTTGGCGGTTTTTGTCTCTGTTCCAATCCAAAGTCGATCGCGGGCAATGGCAGGTCTGGCCAAAATATTGTCTCGTTTCCGTGGGACCGCAGAAAGGGCAAAAGACGCTTCTGGAGGCACTCGGTGGGGTAAATTTCGCTGTTGATGGTACCCGTTGTGATGTACGGTTTACTCAGTTTACCGGATTGGCATAAGGCCTGCCAGAGCAACTATGTTTTTGGCGAATTCGTCCACTTTCTTCTTCCTTATGTCTTGCGGAACATCAAACCGGCAACAATTTGGCAACGTAGAACTCCAGCCCCGGTATCTGCTTTGCGTCTGCCTTGATGTAGGTTTTATCACCCATAACCACACACATCGGTTTCGTTAACCACTCTCGATACAGCTTCCTTGCGCGGGATTTGGCCGTCGTGTTTTGTTGATCACGCCGGTTCGGTGCCTTGCGGACCTTGAATACACGAAGCCCAGCTCGTGTCACTGTTTGCTGAACGAACCAGGCGGAACACTTTGCCTTCAGAGCTGCGTCGCGAATCGAAAGGTTCGGATTACACTTGAAGTAATCCAACACCTTCCGGGCCTTCACAGAGTCAACTGTCTTCGATTTTCTTCCACTTCCAGCCCGCCGCTCGGTCGTCTGGGACTTCTTAAACAATTTTACCACCCGAGACCCGAGTATGGGTGATTCCCAGTTGTCTTCCGATCCATCTCATGGTCGCAGTCAGATTTTCCATGACGCAAAATTCTCTGGCGATTTTCTTCTGTAATAGCAAAACAAACCTGTCGACCAAAGTGACGTTCGACTCGACTTCTATTTTGGGGTTATTAACACTTATTTTTTTTAGCAACAATGAGAACGTGCTTAGCAGGCAAGAGGAACACATTTAATAATGACGTTTTATGTCAAGATGAGAAAGCAGTGCCTACTAGCAGGGATTGTCGAAAAACACAGAGTAGTGCAAAATAAGCAAGTGCTTCACCCAATTTCAAGTGTGCGTTTCCTGTTTTAGAAGAGCGCACAAAACGAAAGTACGAAAGATTTTGTAGCAGCACGAGAGACAGATAGCCGCCATGCACTACTCTTTCAGAGACAAAGAGTAATGCACAGAGCTCAACTCAGTGCTCTACTCAGTGCTTTACTCTGTGCTTTGGCTCATGCTTTGGTAAATGGTAGCAAAATGAAAAGTTTTGATGCTAGTAACAAAAAGGCTTTGAATGGGTTCATAGAGGGAACATTTCATTCAAATCTTTATTCACATGCTAGTCCGGCCCACGCCGCCGTGTCTGTTTTTGGCACTTGTGTTTGCACAGAGACGAGAAGGGAGAGTGCAATCGTTAGCACCTAAAGAGACGAGAGCAAATTCAAAATGAGATGTGGCTTTGAGCGCACGGCACAACAAGGGTGCACGGGAATACAGACTGCACTTTCACGTCGCTTTGAAATTATGTGTGCTGTCTCGTAGCAACGCGTGCTGCACTCAAAGAGATTTGAGTCGCACCTTATCCCTGCCTACTAGGCATGAATTCTAAAAGCACGCATGCTAATACTGACCTTGGTGTCTCTAATGAAGAAACCTCAACTAACCTTTAACCAGCCCTTCGACACTTGAGTTTTCCTCCCGGCTGAGTTCATTGCCGTACCTTAGTAATCATGCTGAGGCCGGAGTGGCGTATGCTGTACACAGAAGTTATCTCCATTATATACGGACCATGACTGCACTTCGTCGTCTCGCAGTCTGCAGTTCGCCTTCGATTCACCTAAGAAGCAAGGTGCGCCTCTGTTTGATATCGAGTATAAATTTGACTAGCCTGTCGCCGACATTCTTACAAAACTCGCAGCTCATCGTAGTCGACCCATTTAATGTGTGTGTATGATGGGTGGTTCACCCACTAAGAGATGCAATTTAAGGATTCATTCGCCTGCTTCACTTTCCGTCGTCCATCTGCACTTCACCGTAGATCGCACGCTGCATTTTCCGTTCAAAGACATCAAGTTATTGGTCCTCCACTACTATTTTTCATGTTCGTTTAGGGCTACCCGCCTCATGATTTTCTTAATGATTATGATAACCATTGCCAGCCAAAATGCGCTTTTGTACCTCTCTACAGGTTTCGTAATCGACCTAGACCTTGAGTCATTTGGTGCTTCGAAAAAAAATTCAGTAATAGCCGTTATGGCAGGAATGCTTCCGCTGTCGAAGAAATGGACGTCTCTGAATAACGAGTAGTGAATTTTGTGACTTCAGTGACGTGATTAGAGATACTATGACCACGAGCAATATCATATCGTCATCCTAAAGTCAAATCTTCAAATGCAGTAACATCGAGACAACACAGAGCAATAAAGAACGGTATAAACCCAAACCAATTTTACTTTCAGACAAATTTTCTAACACAAGGTAAGCAATCAAATGACCATTACAAAATATACTGAATATCATCATATCGACATAATATATAACGGGAAAAGGGAAGGACCATCAGGGCACCCAAGTGAAACGATTTGGATAGGGAGCATGGGACTGCCTCCTCCCTATTGTTAACATTTCGTGGAACGAGGGCGGGCTCTTCGACCCCATCTATTGGGTTTATTCTGTCAATCGAGGGCTCGACTCTAATGCTGTATGTGTGAACTTGCTATTGGAAGGAGATTCTCTTCCCTTTATTCGCGGGTTTCGCGTAAGTGTCTCTGCTTACGGGCCCGCCCAAACGTTTTTGGCCCTTCATACAAGAGCTTGAAGATCACAAACAACAGTAGAATCCTGATCAAATCGTTTTTCAGATTATTCCACTACTATGGAAAGATACCTTGCTACAATAGATGGTAGTATCTCATCATCATCATCATTCAGTGACGTGATTAGAGATAACTACAGCGTGACTTTCCTCACTTCATACATCACTCCACCATACATCACTTTTTACAGATGACAAGATATTCAGAGTTGGAACTAAGGTAAGTTTGCATTTTTAGAAATTCGTACCAAATAAGCTAATCATTTTTTACTGCCACACAAATTATTTCTAACAACGGGTGAGCTAACCAATTATGCTATTGGACAAATGTAACCTACCCTGAATAGATAGCGTTAGTGGTTTTGCTTTTGAAAATGAATACTCTTCCCTTTTGCTGGCTATGGCTTTGAACTTAACTAACTCATGGGAAATTAACAAAACAAGGGACATGTGAACAATTCTCTAAATAAAGTATGCTCCGTGTTTTCACCAACTATATATTATACAAGTAAAACTATTCGCGGAACAACTCAAACTAGCTCTTCCGCCCGTTTCTTCAAATTCTTCGCAACGTCCGCCAACTGCAAGCTGAAATCAAATGGTTTCCGATTCAATTCCGTACCAAAGAGCTGCCGCAAGCAGTCACGCGCAGCTTCATCGATGGCAGTATCGACATCCTCACCGAAGCCCGAACCGACGAACTGTTTGTTACAGTAAATGCCCACCCTTTGCGCGGCCAGCAGAGTATTCTTCCCTACCAGACCAATCGAACGGGGTTCCGGCTCGCCCAGTTTCTTCTCTTTGCAGTACAACTTCAAAAGTTCCAGCGGATGTTCAATGTCCCAGTACTCGTTAACGTCCCGCTGATTCAGCTGGGTACAAACGAAATCTCTCACAAACAAAAACGCGCGTTCTTCACCAGAAGATTTGTATAGCGCTCCCACAACCGCCTTTAAGGTATCGGTCAATAGTTGTTCTGTCACTGGAAATTCGGCAGCCAAAATTATATCCTTTGTTCCCAGGTGCTTTGAAATATCGGCGAGCTTATCTGGTGATGTTAATCCATTTGCTATCGCCCGGATGCCTTCAGCCGGTAGTTTTGGCAGTGTTGTCAACAGAAAGGCTTCCACGTAGTTGTTAATTAACTGTTCACCCAAATGAGCCAACTCTCGGTTATCTTTCAGTCCCAGTTCCGGCTGCTCAATGCCCACGTCCAGTTGCTTCTGTTCTTCTTGCGCAATGAACGAACGATGTGTGAATGCTTGTTGCAGAACGGCTGCATCGAACTGCTCCGATAGACGTTTCCCAAAGGCGAATATTTCCGCTTTGTAGTTCCAATCGCTATGTGACGAGCGAGGTAGTTCGGCTTCTGGGCCCATCTTTTCCCGACGGTGTTTTAGTTCTCTAAGGGTTGGGCCCACCCATCGATGCACTTGCCGGTTGTGGTTTGCTGAATTATACAATCGGCCGTTTTAGAAATGTCTCTGATGTTAGAAGGATAACACTTACCAACAAGAAGGGAGCGTGAAATTACGCGACCCATATTGGTGCTCATTCCAATGAAAGACATTGTTTAAAGCCTATTTTTGCGATAAAATTGAAAAAATTAAACGAGCTGCGAGCAGAAAGTCGCATGCAGTTTGTATTTTGATTTAGTAATCGATTTTGACAGTTCTTTTTCATTTTCCTTCGTCATTTGACGAGTGTGCCTCATCGGCCAAACAGCCGGTATACAGTCAGATCCTCCTAATCCGATCCAGACACGCAAAGAAAAACCGCAGTAGAAACTACGATTTCGATGGTTAAATCATAGACTAACTCGAAGACTACCCTAATAAACATATACCATACAGGGACGATATCATAGATGGTGTGACCATACCGCTTACAGTTGGGATGATACCCCGAATTGGTGGTTAGGCACTTCTAATGGTTATTGTTTATGCGGGTAGTACAAAAACGATTTTTTTTTCTTGGCTCAGTCAGTACTAGCACATCGGTCCCAAGCTCAGTCCCAAGCTTAATAATGCACCCCTAATAATGAACTCACACGAACACAATCTCACATATTCTGTCAAAATAACACAGCAAATCAAAACAAAGGCGCAAATATGTACAGCAGGTGTTCACGGAGAAAAAATAAAGTCATATCAATAATATTCCGGTCCCGATCAAGCATATTTGTGCATTGACTTTTATATAATACTTTTTTGAGATTGTTTCACGCATAATACAATAGATCGAAGAATAATAGAAGCTTCAATTATACAGAATTGATGATCTAATAAGAGCATGAAATAGGGTTGAATCAACCATATTATGCTATCATCAACAATATTCATTGTTGATGATTTGACAGCTCTCTGATTCTCATGATGAATTCAATAATGTTTATGTTTAATTTGACCTTATTTTGAGGGTTGAACTAATGGTATCGGATGGTTGGTTTAAGCATACACAGAGATTCGTTCAAATGATGTTATGGTTGGTTCCACAAATCAAAAAAATCGTTAAATTTACGATAAAAATTCCTATAATGGTGGTATTTTAGTGCAATATGTTCTAATTGGAACATTTTGCACTTAAATACCACCATTATAGGAACGTTTACTCAATTAGCACATATTCTTTGGATATTACAAAATTAAACAACAAATAACAATGTTTGAAAATTGGAAATATCATTCTTATCAACATGCGACCCTAGGAGTGGACAGCAAATTGCCAGACCGACGCCAGTCATTCAATCCTCGAATGCACTTGGTTCGGTCTGCTAGTCGCGGTGGAGGAAGAAGCGCTTCGACTTCTTCACGCTCGATTAATTGTAGCGCATCAATGTCGTACCCGTTAGCTGAAATCAAAATTCATTAAAACTACTTTAAAGAATAGTTACAATTTGCTTACATACCTACAAACTCTTCGATGCCCGCCGCGGATAATCCAAACGTTTTCAATAATTCTACCACTTCTTCGTCAACATAAAACTCTTCAACCAGGTCGTCGTCCAATTCAACCGAGTGATCTGCCGCCGCCATGATATTTTTTTTCCTTCGCTTTGTCGTTGAGTGCGGATGGCAGCCACGAGGCTCAGTAGAGCTGCTATATGCCCAATTTAACTTTCCAGTATGAGTGATTCAACGATAAACACGGATTCAAATAATGACATGTATGCTTCATTTAAGCATTTAATGGTTGATGTTCAATAACGTTGATTCAAATGAAATATATGCTTGATGTAAACATCAAATCATTTTCAAACAACCATTTAAATTAACTATGTCAAGAATATCTTCGAAGCTTAGGATAACTATGGCAAAAGTTATATCAATCATGCATCATTTCTGTCCGTGTTGGCTTCAAGGTGTACTTCGGACCAAGGGGTTCTACAACAGTGAGCCAATTTCAAATCGCTAGTTGCATATTGATTGTTGGTTAAATTGAGTGCAAGCACCAACAATTTTCACCTGACTATAAATGCGTTTGATTTTACCATGCCATACCATTTGATCAACCATGGTGCAGTGGATATCAATATGAGTTCTGTCAAATATACCACAAAAGTTGAAGGTTTAACCATAAACATAGTAAAGTTGACTGAAATTTCATGGTAGTTTTAAAGATAGGCGTAGTCGGGTAAAATGGTAGTTTCTACTATAAGATTTTTTTCCGTGTAGGCGTTGATAAAATTTAGACATGCAGAGCAGCGTTGCCAGGTATACCGATTTATCGGTATTTATACCGATTTTTATTCTCAATACCGATATACCGACAAGGGCTCTGAAAATACCGATTTCCAACTTTTTATACCGATAAATACCGATTTTTTATGAAAGTTATTTCAATATTATATTTGGTTTATTATTCATCAGCGTGTTATTTTAGATTTCTTACCCCTAATTAATTATTTTTCAGAAAATATTTTCTAAATTAAAACTGCACCAGATTTGAAACAATAAAAAAAAACAAAATAATAGAATAAAAAAGCTTTAAACGAAAAAAAAAGTAAGTAACGATGATATTCAGTTCATTCAGTCACACATAACATTTCATTAGTCTTGAGTTTCAACATTATCCTTTAGCCAATGGCATCTATTTTCGTATCATTTAATAAAACCACAGATAGCCACAATACATTTAACATTTCTTATACGTCAAACGCAAGGGAATTAAATGCCAACTATCAAACATCGCTTTGAGTTTAATACGGAGGTAATTGCTTTGATCAATTTCTCTTAGTCGATTTTTGACTAATATCTTAGTCAAAGCTAGTTTCAGTATTTACCCTGCAAGACGGAGTTATCCTTTATCGCAACGGATATGCCAACTCGTTTACCTGAAGTTATCAATTATTTTCGGATCAAAGAAGAGAAATCGCTATATGCAGTTCGTCCGTTCGAAACTCAACGCGAGAAACATTTGAATTATTTGATATCAAATTTGGAGTGTTATGGTTGTATGTCTGTGATAAAACTATCGAGTTTAATTTAAAAAATGATATTAAATGCGTTAACAAATGAAGACAGGTTGTAATTTTAAGCAAAATACACTCATCAGTCCTACATTAACAAGCAACAATACTTTATACATTTATGATTTTTAAAGGCCAGTATCGACCTGAAAAGTAAAGAGGTTACGGCATTTTGTTCAATATTACCAAGCGGAATTTTGACAATTGATCTGGATGGAACGAAATGTCACCTTCACTTACGGAATAATCGAGCGGAACATTTTTCCGAAAGTAAAAGTGACAGCTCCTATTAGTTTGCGTGGAAACCTTACAAATTCCATTTTTATTTTTCGTTCTTTTCAGGTGGATACTGCGGCAGAAATTCCTTTGCGATTCTTTACTTTTCCGTTTTAGTAAACGGAATTTAACATGAGTTTGGAATAGAAAAAGAAATTTCTTTCGAACACGATACCGACCTTAATATGGGATTTTCAAAAGAAATTATCAGTTTATTGATAGGGTAAAGCGCTATTTCTTCATAGTCGCCTATTTTCGTTCTATCAAGTAAATAAAAACCTAAAATATCAAATAAACTATGCGCTCAGGAAGCAGTGTTGAATAATCGATCATATCTTAGCTTTTCGTGACTAACAGATCCAGTGGTATGTATCGAAAAGTGTATAAAATTGGAAGCGGTATACACTATAGACACTCAAGTAATAGACCGGACAACGTGAGTCTGGCACAGTTGATGTATCCAAAACAACTGTCAAATCGTATGGGAAATGCGAGGAAATGTTCGTTTTGGATACAACATGGCGGCACGTTGTCCGGTCTATTGCTTGAGTGTCTATAGTATACACTAGAATTAATCCGTTTTTGTGTTAAAATCTATTTAAAAAAAATAAGGGATGTGCTTAGCGAAGTGCTTAGCACAACGGGAGTAGGCTCAAAAACCTTATCGCTATACATGATTTTTGTTATCTTAATAACATCTTAAGAAATGTGTATTCCAAAAAAAAATATATATTGTAAAGTATATTTATTCAAAGTATACATATTCAACCTCGAGATGATAAAAATATAAAAATGGCTAATGCATTTTATATTTTATTTTTTATGTTTTCGTCAAACTTATTCATATACAATTTGAAAATAGAAGAAAAATGATCGCCAAAATATATTGTAATCTTATATCAAAATTATATAACAGTTCACTTGAAAAAAATCTGAATTTAACTTTATACCGATAAATACCGATATTTTTTAATAAGCAATACCGATATTGTATAAATCCACCTGGCAACGCTGATGCAGAGTGTGAAGAGCGAAGTCTCAATAGAACTGTCAAGCGGAGTACCTAAGTAAATAAATATTAGGGTTTGTTGAAGAGTTAGAAGGGAATATTGTAATAAATACATTAAAATTTTAATGTAAAAATAAATTGAACTTTTAAATTTTAATGTAAAATTATTTAAAAGACTCTGCATCCAGTCCTAATGGCATACCGTCATGTATCCTTAAAACTCTTTAGCATTTCATTACGGTAGCACGGATTTCCTGGAGGTTGGAAGACGTCAGTCATGTTCCCTGTGTTTAAAAGAGGAGATCGACAGAACATCGAGAATTTCAGTAGCATAACTTCGTTGTGTGTAGGAATTAAATCTCTACGGATCAGCATGGTTTCTTTCCCAAGAGATCAACCTCGACAAATCTCATACAATTTACCTCGTTTTGCATATGCAACATTGATGCTGGTGCACAGATCGACACTGCCTACACTGATTTCAAATCTGCTTTTGATCGAGTTGACTATGGGATACTACTTGAACGCCTACGAAGAATTGGTATCTCTGCGGACCTTGTCAGCTGATTTGAATCATACCTTGAAAACCATAGGCTCACCGTTAAAATAGGATTTGAATCTTCGGAAGCATTCTCAGATTCATCCGGCGTACCATAAGGGAGCAATTTTGGCCCTTTGTTATTCTCACTCTCACTCTCACTCACATTAAGGCCGATGACATACTCATGGCGAAGGGACGCGTTGCGATGCATTGGCGTTAATCAAAGCGAAGGGATGAGGCGAGCCAAGCGTTTTATGGCATACTAAAAGCGAGATTAACAGCGATGCCGCACGCGCGAGTGTAAAAAGTATTCGAGATAATTTGAGTTTTTTCAAGTGATTCAAGCATGAATTCATCTGATGAAGAATATTTCGCGTCCTCAAGCACGCTTTACCTCATCATGAACAAGGAGAGAGAGTTCGCAGTTCATCCTATAAACCGAAACAGAAAACGTGATGGGGAGTTCTGTAGATTGTACGACGACATTCGTAAATATTCTGATAACTTTCATTCTGATACTAGGATAAATATGGATACATTTGATTTGATTCTAAACATGTTGAATCACAAATTATTGAAAAATTAGACGAACTGTAATAAAGAGCCGATTCTACCATGTAAACGTTAAATTATTACCATCAGGTACGTGCAGATTTCAAATATTCTGATTTATATAACCCACCGAGCATTTTCATTCAACTTTCGGATTCTTCTTCAGATTCTTAGCAACCGGATCATCCTTTACTACCCTCGATTTTCCTTCCGCGTGGGTTGTTCTACAGTTGAAGCCATAGTCCGCAAATCGTGCCAAGCTCTATAGGATGTACTTTAGCCTATTTATACGCCAACTGAACAAATGTCAAGATCGGTGGCGAACGAATATTGGGCCAAATGGAATTTTCCAAATTGCATCGGTGCCATTAACGGAAAACATATCCGGATCAGATGTCAAGCTGGATGTTAATTTAATGGCACCTTAAATCATTGCTTTCACTTAATCGTTGCAACTGCACCCAACTCAGTCGAAACTTGTCGTAAACTTGTCGCCAAATATTCTTGTTCCGGTATTTTTTAAAGGTTTTATCCCACAGTGCAGTCCTAGCGAAAATGAGTGAAATTAAATTTTCAGAGTCAATCTTCTTTTTTTTAACGACCACTTCAGCGTCTACTGGCGTTCACAAGCGTCAAAGCACTATGTGAATTGCTTCGCCGCATCGAAAAACGCCTTGTACCTCTTTCACTATGACAGGTTTGGGCGATTTTCATAGAACGCCAATCAAGATAGGTTTGACGCTGACGCTACCTCTCTCGCCAACGCTTCCCTACGCCATGAGTATGTCATCGGCCTAACGAGCTTTTAACCTCACTACCATCTGGTTGCCGTGTGTTTTACGCTGATGACGTCGAAATTTACATGGTGATCAAAACTATCGAAGACTGCTATGCTTTGCAACTGTTGTTAGATCGGTTCGCTGGTTGGTGCACCCGAAACATGCTGACATTAAGCATCCACAAATGCAACATCATTTCGTTTCATCGCAAGCTCAATCCGATCACGCACAATTATGCAATGAACGGCCAGGCTCTCGAACGTGTTCATCAAGTTCGTGATCTTGGCGTCACTCTGGATTCGGCACTAACCTATCGATTGCATTGCGACGATATTATCAGCAAAGCGAATCGACAGCTGGGTTTCATCTAGTAAATTTAAAGATCCCCTCTGTCTTCCGTCTTTGTACTGTGCTCTGGTGCGATCGATTTTGGAATCCAACTCTGTTGTGTGGTGCCCATACCAGGCAACATGGACAGCTAGGATCGAAGCAATTCAAAGAAGATTCGTGAGATATGCCCGGCGTCGTCTACCGTGGCGTGACCAGTTGAACCTTCCACGATGCAGATTGCTGGGACGCAAGCTGTTGTCGTTGCCAATACACTTACAGGTGGAATTGACTCACCGGAGCTATTAAGTCAGCTCAACCTCTACGCTCCTGAACGAATGCTTCGCTGCTGCTTGAACCCCGTAATTCATCATATGGACTTCATGACCCTATCCGCTTCATGTCAGCTAGGTTCAACCACAGAGAACAGACATCCAGGCTCGAACTTTTTTTTTTCCAAATTTACTGTGTAAATGTTTAGAAGCAACCCGTTGGAAAAACAACGCCGCATAGTCTAAGATTGACAGACTATTGAATCTCGAGGTGGGCAAGTGGCGCCATCAACATACGATTCACCAAAACTAACGGAAACGAGCTGTAATTTTAAAACGGAAGTTACAAAAATTTATACAACATGCAAGCGCAGACTGACAGAATGGCATGGATAGTACGAGAAGGATAGATTAATGAGCAAGCTTTTGTTCTTCCAATTGATTGACGACGAGGACTGCTCAGAACTATGGATGTTTCTTATTTTATACTTTGACCATACTCTACGTTTGTAGTCTTGTTTATTTTACTTATGTTTATGTGCAACTAAGCAATGTTTTGTATTGTATTGTATTGGCTTTTCCCCGTCATAAACAAATTCATTAAGACCACCTTGGGTCAGATGGAACATATATAATAATAAATAATAATAACTCAAAAAAGTGAACGAAAATCAGCCGAAGTATACCGAAAAAAGCCAGACTACCAAAAAAATATTTCTAAATATGCATTAGTGGCCAGAGTACCAGTTTGAAATACTTTAGTCTGCGGGTAATTTTTGTTGAAGTAGTAACCTGCGATCTAAGACTCAAGTATCTAGGTGGCCTTAGTAACCTTTGTTTACCTGAGTAAATATTAGAGATAAATGTTCATTCTTTATTCAGACTGTGACCAATACAAAAGTGTTTTATTTCCACTCTCAAGTGGTTATGGGTCCAGAATTGGCCATAGCCTGAAGTTACAAGAAGTCAGAAAAGAAGCAGATTTTTAATTTTTTTCGAAACCATGATCCCGAGAGACAACGTTAGGAGCAGTGTTGGTGAAAGCGGTGCGAATGGGAGTACGAGGACGACAAACAGTGACGTAGGATTACCGGCTGGTGGTGATGGCTTGCGGCCCGGAGGTGTTGTACGTGCCTACGGAAACCCAGTAAATCTTTCGAGCATGGAGAAACTGCGTGGACGTGCGAATTATCCATCATGGGCTATCGCAATGAAGATGTCGCTGATTAGAGAAGGTTCCTGGCGTGCTGTAAAGCCAGTAGCCGGACAGGAGGTTGATCCTGAGATGTGCGAACGAGCGCTAGCAGCAATCTGCCTAAGCTTGGAGAAGAATAACTATAGCCTGGTGAAGAACGTTGAAACGGCAAAAGAAGCATGGGAAAAGCTTCAGAAGACGTTCCAGGACAATGGTTTGATTCGTCGTTTCGGATTGCTGGACAAGTTAACATCGGTGAAGTTGGAGGAAATTGGATCCGTTGAAGAGTACGTCGATGAACTGGTCACAACGGCGCAGAACCTGAGTGAAATTGGATTCGACGTTAATTATCAGTGGTTGGCATCGTTGCTGTTAAAAGGATTGCCGGAATATTACAACCAGATGATCATGGGATTGCAAGCATCGGGCATTGAGCTGACGGCTGATACCGTGAAGACAAAAATACTTCAAGATGTCAAGTGGCCGTTGAAAAGCTCCGGAGCAGACGGTGCGTTGTACATCAAGCAGAATCACAAAATGAGGCATTCCAAGATTGAGAAGAAGAACGGAAACTGCTTCAATTGTAATAAACCTTTGCAGCAAATTGTCCACAAAACTAGCCAACGAAGAACAAAAGTAAGGCTCTATGTGCAATGCTGGCTGTGGGTAGAGAAAGAAAAGATGAATGGTATTTCGATTCGGCTACAAGTAGTCATATAACCAGAAGTGAAGAAGGATACAGGAAGCAAGAAAACTGGGTGAATTCCATAGATACAGCAAATAACCAGTCCATCAAGTCGGTCGCAAAAGGATTTGTCGAGCTGGATCTTAAAGAAGGAAGCATTGAAGTTCAAGACGTGCTACTTGTTCCTGATCTGGCGACAAATCTGCTATCAATCAGCAAAATTTGTAAGAAAGGATTGAAGGTTGTTTTCACGGCTACGAAATGTGAAGTTCTGGACAATGATGGCGATGTTATTGCATCATGGACGGAAGAAGAGGGTCTGTATCGGCTGAATCAGAAGGTAGAGAAGTCATTCCTTACGATGGATTCCAACATTTGGCATACGCGCTTAGGACATATGCATCAGCAGAGTATGCTGAAGCTGATGTCGATGGCACACGGAATTGTCCTGAAGAAAGAAGCTCTTCAAGATTGTGTTGGTTGTCTTCAAGGTAAGCACGCTCGAGACACATTTCATGCTGGTTCTTCGAGAGCAGAAGGTCTGCTGGACTTGGTGCATTCAGATGTTTGTGGTTCAGTAGAAGTTCCATCGCTTGGAGGCAACCGATTCTTCATCACTTTCATCGATGATGCAAGTTGACGAGTATCCGTGTACTGTTTAGAATCTAAAAGCCAAGTTGCAGAAGTGTATGAGCAGTTCAAGTCACACGTCGAACGGCAAACAGGCAGAAAGTTGAAGATACTTCGTACGGATAATGGTACGGAATATGTAAATTCAAGAATGCTGAAGAGTATGCAACGAAATGGAGTCGTGCATCAAACTATTTGTCCATATACTCCAGAACAAAATGGTGTTGCCGAGCGCACGTTAGTAGAAAAAGCAAGATGTATGTTAAGCGACGCACAGTTACCGAAGAGGTTTTGGGCAGAAGCTATTTCTACAGCGGCATACCTAATAAATCGAAGTCCAACAAGCATGGTCAAAGCGGAAATCGAATCTACAACATTTGAAGATATTCGGATTTCGTGCAATGTTCCATATACCGAAGCAGAAGAGGAGAAAGTTTGATGTGAAGTCTAACGAAGGCGTTTTTGTCAGCTACGCAGGCAATTCGAAAGGATATCGAATTTTCAATCCTGATTCTAGCGATGTGATTATTAGTCGGGATGTAGTAATTTTGGATGAAGGACGACCATCGACTATTTTGAAGAACGAGCAACGAGAATCTATTAATTTCACGGAGCTGTTCGCTTGGTCTGAAGCAAATAACAATATGCCAAGAGACAGTCTGCCAACAGTAGTAGAAGATGCAGCTGTTATGACAAATGATGATGTTCCGGACCAGATCAATATTCAAGATCGTTTCTCTGACAATCCCACCGCAACTTACAAGACCTGCTGACGAGCAGCAAGGGTTGAGGCGCAGTGGTCTGGAGCGCTTGTTTCCAGGCAAGTATTTTGTATGCTTTAGTTCTGATTTTGTATGCTTTAGTTCAGATACTGTTCAAACATTTCCCGAACAGTTTGATCACGAAGATTCTGGCAACAAAGATGATGATGACTCAGGCGGAGATCCTAAGAGTTACAGTGAGGCACTAAAGCGGGTGGACTATCATCATTGGACTAAAGCGATGCAAGAAGAAATTCGTGCACTAGACGAGAATGGTACATGGATTTTGACTGATCTACCACCTGGAAGAAAGGCGATTCGCAATAAATGGGTTTTCAAGACCAAAAGAAGAGCTGATGGTGAAATCGACAAATACAAGGCACGGTTAGTTATAAAAGGATGTTCCCAACGAGCTGGAATTGATTTCCACGAAGTCTATTCTCCGGTGGTGCGCTATTCCACTATTCGTTTCCTGATGGCGTTGGCAGTTCAACATGATCTCGATATCAAACAGCTTGATGCAGTTACTGCGTTTCTGCAAGGATGAACTCAAGGATGAAGAGATTTATATGGAACAACCTTAAGGCTACGTCGTCGACCCCGCGAAGGTATGTAAATTGCAGACAGCTTTATATGGATTAACGCAGTCAAGCAGGGTGTGGAACACACAACTGGAAGACTGAAAGATGCTGTTCGTAGCAATATATGTGGATGATTTCCTGGTATTCACGAATGATGCGGAAGTCAAAAAGGAGCTAAAAGCTTACCTGAATTCTCTATTCAAAATGAAGGATCTTGGAGAGGCGAAGTTTTGTCTAGGACTACACATAGTTCGTGATCGAGTAAATGGAAAGCTGTTTCTGGACCAATAAGCATACATCGAGGATGTCTTAAAGCGATTCAACATGACGAGCTGTAAGTCTGTTGTAACGCTTATGGATCCGAGCATAAAACTTGACAAGTCTATGCGCCCGAAGACCGCGGAAGAGATAGAGAAGATGAAAGAAGTTCCATTCAAAGAAGCAGTTGGTTCACTACTGTATGCAGCGCAAGCAACAAGACCGGACATCGCGTTTGCAGTTAACTTGGTGAGTCAATACTCAGTAAATCCTGGAAGTTAACATTGGCAGGCAGTGGCACATGTGACCGGTGACCGGTTATACAGATGCGGATTGGGGAGGAGATCCCGATACTCGCAAATCAATAACTGGATATATATTCAAGAAGATTGGAGGAGCCATCTCGTGGAGTGTGAAGCGACAGTCGTGTGCGGCATTATCATCATGTGAAGCGGAGTATATTGCGCTATCGCGAACTACTCAAGAGGCGCTTTGGTGGCAGCAACTCCTTCAGCAGATCAATGAAAAGAAGTCCGAGAAGCAGTCAGTACCAATATATTGTGATAACCAATCCGCAATATGTACGGCCCGCAACGATGGTTCTAATCCCCGGACTAAGCATATATCCATCCGCTACCAGTTTGTGAAGGATGTAGTTGAGAAAGGTGATATCAAGCTCCATTACATACCCACACATGAACATCCGGCTGATGGATTTACAAAAGCTTTGGCGAAGCAAAAGCATACTGAATTTATGAAGCTGAGCGGGATCGTAGGTTAAGGAGGATTGTTGAAGTAGTAACCTGCGATCTAAGACTTAAGTACCTAGGTGAGCTTAGTAACCTTTGTTTACCTGGGTAAATATAGGAGATAAATTTTCATTCTTTGTTCAGACTGTGACCAATACACAAGTGTTTTATTTCCACTCTCAAGTATTTTACTACGAGCTGGATGGTAAAAGTTGTTCAAATATGATCGAATCCATGGTAAGGCTTGCTTCATTTAGAATTGGAACAAACTTTTGCTCATATTGTGGCGCTCCTGGTGGACGGATTTGGAAGTTCTTGGCGCCCACGTGTCGGGAATTTGGTCAGCTTCACGTATGTATTTTTGACATTCCGCAAATCGACTGTACTTTGTAAACAATCAACATGGAAGCCGAAAGAAGGGACAAAATTGTGCACAGTTATTTGGAAAATCCATTGTGGTCTGCATCTAGGCTAGCTAAACAGCTGAAATTGCCCAGAAATACCGTATGGCACGTTATCAAACGGTATAAGGAAACATTGACGACGATTCGGAAGCCTCAAGCCAATCGTCGGAGTGGAACTGTCGACCGGAAACTGCGTGGTAAGATTTTGAAGACGATTAAGAGATTTGGCCCGAAAATTCGGTGCTGCCCATAGTACCATGAGGAGAACTCGACTCCGGGAAGGAATCAAGTCGTATCGAGCTAGCAAACAGCCAAATCGGACCATAAAACAGAATAGTGTGGCCAAAATCCGTGCTTGGAAGCTATACGACCAGGTGCTAACCAAGTTCAACGGGTGTCTTCTGATGGACGATGAAACCTATGTCAAGGCTGACTTCGGGCAAATCCCAGGTCAAAAATTTTACTTGGCAACGGCTCGGAGGGATGTTCCAGCCAAATTTAAATTTGTTTTAGCCAACAAATTTGCACGAAAATTCATGATTTGGCAGGGCATTTGCAGCTGTGGCAAAAAAAACGAAAGTTTTCGTTACAAATAAGACAATGACGTCGGAACTATACCAAAAAGAGTGTCTCAAAAACGAATGTTGCCGTTCATTCGATCCCACGACCAACCCGTAATGTTTTGGCCAGATTTGGCAAGCTGTCATTACAGCAAAGTCGTTCAAGAATGGTATGCAGAGAAAGGGGTCCAGGTTGTTCCGAAAAACCTTAACCCACCCAACTGCCCCCAGTTCCGCCCTATTGAGAAATACAGGGCAATCATGAAGAGGAGACTCAAGACAAAGGGAAAGGTTGTCGAAGACATCAATCAGATTAATATCTGGTGGAATAAGATAGCTAAAACGATGCACGAAGAAGGTGTGCGCCGCCTAATGAGCCGTGTTACAGGAAAAATTCGAAAATTCCTTCGAAACCGTGACGAATCATTTTATCTGTATTTTTTTCTTAAAAGTATGAAGAAAACGCTACATTTGTATAAAAAAAGATCTTGAATTCAATAATAAATAACTGAAATACAGGCAATTGTTTTTGTTCCAATTCTATCTGAAGCAAGCTTTATACACTGAGGCAATTGAACCAACAATCAATTGGAAACTTAACGATTTAAAATTGGTTCAGTGCTCTAGAACCCCATTGGTGCCGTTTTTGTTTTGATGCGCTGTGTTATTTCGACAGAATATTTGAGGGGTTGTTTGTTGTGAGTTATGTTTTTAGGGGTGATATATAAAGCTACATTAAGTCAACAGGTGAAACGGAGCGATTTGAAATGCCATCCGGAAGTTTTCTGAGGGTTGTAACTATGTAGTCGCACCAAAATGTGGCCGAAAACCATGATCAATGGACCGAAAGATGGATCGAAAGATCATGACGACTTTATCGTATTAAAATAGCAGTTCTGTTCGAGGTGTTGTTAATAGTGTCCAATAATAGTGTCCAAGTGTGTTATAAGAGTCTAATAGTGCGTTCACACTCTATATTACGTGGTATAGTGCGATTTATGATATAGCAGCTATACCAGCAGCTAGTGTGAACGTACTATAAGACGCTTCCGGGAGATCAATATTACACCGTACGTGAAGATCTGGACGACGACGATGCCGATAAGTCAAATTTTACTGAGATAATCGGTAGAAACGCAATGGATTGGCAAGGTAATGCGGAATGTGATCAGAGCCTTTTGTGACATCAGAGACAATAAAGACTGATACACTCTCAATTTGCTCGGTAAAATTTAAGGTGAAACTGAAGGGAGTCCTTTTTCCATATGATTTATAGGTTAGGTTAATTATCACTCCACGATTTTTGAGACTAAAAATCACAAACAAAACATAACAAACAACGCTGTAGTTGCTAACCAATGGTTGCTCCATTGGAGCAAATGATTGCTGAAAATTTCACGCATGAAGTCCTAATAGTATTTGAGGTGTGTACTCAGGTAACTTCGAAGTATGTCCTTAAAACAGCTTAAAAGTTCGGTAAACTTAAGGTGTGGCCTAGTTAGGATTGGAACATAGGCTATTGCGCATATTTGTACATGAATGTATATTAACAAAATACTATTCTGTTTTAACTAAAATGTTCGGTGTTATGTTGTGTGAACTTTGGAGGGCAAATACAAAAAAAAAAAATCATCTCGATTTCTAAGAAAATTGCGGACTTTTCCCGGAATATGTTTCATCAACCGGCGCAGATTATTCTGATCCATCGTTTTGGCAATCTTATTCCACTTGGTTTTCAATTCATTGATGCTTTTGCCGACACTGCCATTCACCTTCAGCTTTTTTTTCATGATGGCCCAAAATCTCTCTATCGGTCTGAGCTGGGGACAGTTTGGTGGGTTGAGTTTTTTCGATATAAACTAAATCCCGTTGGTTTCATACCACTGTAGCAGTGTTTTAATGTAATGACAGCTTGCAAGATCTGGCCAAAGCATGACAGGGTCATTGTGGGATCTGATGAATGGCAATATTCGCTTTTGGAGACATTCCATTCTGTACAGCTCCGAATTAAATGTCTTATCAGTGATGTAAGCCTAGCGTAGTAAAATTTTGGTCCCGGTATAATTGAGTATAAAAATTGAAAATCTGCTTGAAATCTACCTCAGTTAAAGGTTTGCACTGAATAATTAACGATACTGATGTAGGTGTTCTTAATGCACTTCCCCATTTACTAATTGAGAGCTTTCGATGCCAAATATGGTACGAATTTATGTATTGTGTGGCAAGCAATGTCCAACCCGCCGAAAATCGAACCTGCCGCTTCCGGCTTGGTAATACCATGCTTTAGCCAACTAGGCTATCTGAGGCTCCATTCTCACCACCCACGGACATATTTCTGTCAAATTCCAACGTAACTCACCCGAGTCGAAATCAGTCTTCAAATATAAAATTTATTACAATCACAAACAACAGCCACTTACTTGCGGAGCTGGATTCGTCCGAATCAAGCCGTTCCTCCGGTGTCAGACACTAGCTTCCCACTCTTATCTTTTAACCGGACGCGCCCATTCGAGTACCGACTTTCCTGGCTCCCGTCCGGATACAGAAACTTGATCGTACCATCCGGATATATGCGTCGCTTGTGCACTTTCGTGTGGATCTCCACCTGCCCGTTCGGAAGATTGATCACTTTGTCATCGTTCTTTTTGATAATCACCGTCGATCCATCCGGATACTTCCACTCCTCAGCAATGTCCGCACTATTAGGATTCGTCGTGCGGATTGATCCATTCGGAAAATGGACCTCTGTTGACCCATCTTTGAAGCGATGCTCCGTTTGACCACTGTAAAATATTCAAAATAACTAAGGGACAACCGACTTCTCCAAAGATAAAACTTACTCAGGAAATTCCAGTATTTCCAACCCGTCTAGGTAGGTTGTGTGCCATGTATTTGTTTCGCTGTAATAGTATTTGGTCGTTCCTTCGCTCATGTTTGTCTCCTTAATATCCTTGTTGAAGTACAACATCCGTATCACCAGTCCATCCGGTGAAATCTTCTTCAGATTGCCATTAGGATAGCATATGTCTCTACTTCCATCTTGATTGACCGTTTCTCGCTTGAGACTATTGATCAATTCTGCAGTTTTTGGACTCTTGTCTGTACCTAGTTGCTTATCATCGACGGTTTCCGCAGGGAACAGACCCTTCTTTGCCTTACCCTGGAAATACGATGACCGTGGCCGTTCTGCTCTTCCAGAACTGGTATCCTCACTAGAACTCGACGAATTTTCCAGTATCGCTTGCTCAGAGTCCGATTCGCTCTCACTACTGGACAGTTTTGACCCTTTACTCTCCATCCTTCCTCGCGGATGGCTAATCACATTCACTTTTGCCACTTTTCCAATGATATTTTTCTCCACAACCTCAATAGGCTTGATTTTGGCAAAGCAGGCATTTTTCCGCGGTTTTTCCGGTGATGAGCTCCTTCGAGGTTCACTCGACGATTCCGCCGATGGAGCAGCCAGCTTGGCCAAATTCTTGTTGATTTCCAACAGCATACGATTGTTGTTTTGCCGTTTTAGGCGCGCATTCTCAGTTTCTAGTTTCTTATTATCTTTTTTGGTAACTTCCAGTTCCAGCTGGCATTCCCTGAGATCTTTTTCCAGATTTTTTATTTGAGATCGATATCGGGCCATTGTAGACGAATGCTTATTTTCCTTAGCTTTCGATTCCTTCTGTATGTCGCTTATTTGTTCTTTCAATCTAAGGATCTCCTCTTTCTCTTTCTTTGTCGGCTTTAAAGCTTCTTTCAGCCCTTTCTGTCTCTCGTCCTCAATCTTAATTCGTTCGTCGTGAAAGTAGACCTCCATCTTGATTCGCTCATCGTTGATTTTCTCCATCATTTCCTCGCGATCTTGCTCTAATTTGATCTTTTCCAGCTCGTGTTCCTGCTTCATTCGCATCAACTCCGCGTTTTCCTTCCTAAAGCTCTCGATTTCCGTCTCCAATTCGGTCAATCGTGTTTTGAGCAACTCACTCTTTTCCAAAATATCTTCCCTGATTCGCTTCTGCTCTTGATCACCCTTATCGGCGACGGTTGGGTCTTCTTCCACTTCTATCGACCTCCTAGGATCGTTCGGTTTATCCTTCGGCGTAGACATTCGACTGAAATTCACCGTTTCTAGTTGCGATTCCACGTCCGTGTCGATATCATGTGACCTGTCCGGATCGTCCGCAAAGTGAACATGTACTTTGCCTGCATCCTCATCAGAGTCACTATCTGATGAGTCACTCGAATCACTTGATGAATCCTTGAGGAAGTGCCGTTTGGGATCCGGAACCGGGTGGATTTGCAAGCATGAAGAGACCTCTTCTGGTTCCACGATTGGTTCTTCCGGATCGTTCGGCACAACGCTTGTTGGTATGATCGTGGAATCGGAGAGTCCTAAGATTCCCGATACGTCAATACTGCTCTCAGCCAGCAATTTCAGCAGGGTACTGGCATCGGAGACCAGGCTGGTATTTCCTGATGCTAACCGTTGTTCGAGCAGTTCGAAAAGATTCAGGTCTTTTAGCTCCTTCAGTTGGCGGAGAAGCGATGGGTCGTTTTGTAGCTGGTGTTTCCATGGGAGGTTTGGTTGGACCTGCGGCTGAGTGGGAGCTGGGGGAAAAATGTAAACTAGTGTTGGAATTCTGCTCTTTGTGGGCATTTTAACTTTTGCTAAAGAACATTCAATTTTAGTGCGGTTTCTGATATTCTTGGAAAATCCAACAAAATGATCACGTCAAACTGAATAAAAGTGACTTAATTGCTGAATAAGACTATACAGACTTGCAAAGACGTAGGCGCATATCGAAATTAAAAGAAGATTCATTTATTCTCTTAACGTATCTTTAAACTGTACTTCTGCTGTAGACGTTTTAGTTCATTCGAGACGGAAAATTAAGAGAAGAGTGCTTTGGAAAATGCAAAAGAAAAAATCTTGACAACATATTGAAAATGAAAATGAAGTACGTCTTGTTAGGTTGAATGATAGTAGTGAAATGAACATTTATTTATTCTAACAAACATAGGTTGCTATGCAGAGAGCTTGATCACTCTCATGGATCGTGGATTACTTGATCGCCAACACTCCTCCCTAATCCTCGATTCCTAGAAACCGCTTCTGGTTCACGATTCCGGCTTGAAGTAGTGGCTTGGTGAATCCATCAGCAGCTTGTTTTTTGATGTTTACGTAGTTTACCACAACCGATCCATTATTGATTGCGTCTTGGACAAAATGGTAACGTTTGTCCACGTGTTTGGTCCTAGGGTTGAAAGATCTGTTCTTCGGCAATGGAAATGGCCCATTGGTTGTCGCACAAGATCGGAATAGCCATCTTGCCGAAGATTTGCTTCAGCAAGTTCCTCCACCATAGCGCCTCCTGGATCGTACTGGACAACGCCATATACTCCGCCTCGCAGGATGATAAGGCCACCGTCGGCTGCTTTTTTACGTTCCAGGAAATGGCACTACCCTGGAACACGAACACGTAGCCTGTCGTTGATCGCCGTGTGTCCACATCTCCTCCCCAATCGGCATCGGTGTAGCCAACGATCTCCTCATTGCCTTGCTTGCTGTACCGGAGCCGATTTCCTGCCGTGCCCTTCAAGTATCGAAAAATCCTCTTCACCGCCTCCCAATGCTTCCGTCCTGAATGTCTGCTGAATTGACTTACAGCATTTACAGCGTAGCATATATCGGGACGCGTTGCCTGTGCTATGTACTGCAAACATCCGACAGCTTCCTTGTACGGAACGTTCATCATCGGTTCTGCTTCTTCCGAGTTCCGTGGTGACATTGATTTATCCAGCCGCTCGCTGGCTTCAAACGGTGTTGGTACTGAATGACTGCTCGTCATGTTAAACCAGGCCAGCACGTCTTCGATGTAGCTTTGTTGGTCGAGCGACAACTCACCACGCTCTCGATCTCTGCTGATCTTAAGTCACAGGCAAAACTTCGCTTGGACCAGATCCTTAATCTGGAACCGCGTGCACAAGAACAAAATCAGAAAGTCGTCCACATAGATGGTAACGAACAACATTCTGCCTACGTCGCTCTTGTAGTATCGTCAGGAGTCGACCTTCGATTATTCCAGCCCGAACTCGCATAACGCCTCATCCAGCTGACGATTCCAGACAAGGCTGGATTGTTTCAGGCCGTACAGCGCCCTCTGAAACCGGCATACCTTCGTCGTGTCCTTCGCAAATCCTTCTGGCTGCTGCATATAGATTACTTCGTCATTAAGGTTTCCTCGCAGGAAAGCCGTTACCGCGTCCATTTGGTCCACCTCAAGGTCGAACTTCGTCGTCAACGCCATCAGGAATCTTATCGTCAAGTACCGGACCACAGGTGAATAAACCTCGTCGTAGTCGATGCCCGGCCGTTGACGACTAAGCGGGCCTTGTACCGCTCAATCTTTCCGTCGAGTCCATGTTTCGTTTTGAAGACCCACTTGTTTTTGATTGCCTTCCCGCCTACGGACAAGTCTCCAAGCGTACACGTCTCGTTGATCTCCAGTGCTGTGATTTCCTCTTGCATAGCCATCATCCACAGCTCTCGGTCTGGTCTACTCAACGCCTCGGTGTACGTGGTTGGATCGCTCATTTTCTCAGCATTTCGTCTGCTGCTCATCATCGACTTTTAGGAAACATTTTGGCCAGTATACGTACTACAGGTAATAAAATCTTTGTACTAGCCTGGACGCTGGCGCTTCCGACCGCTGTGCCTCAACTCGCGCTTCATATCAGCCGGTCTATCTAGTTGCAGTGGGAGCGCGATTTCCTCGTCCGCATCTTCAAGAATGCTTTCCGAACTGTTGCTCTCGTTTACAATGGATTCGGAAGTTGCTACCGCCACTTCATCGTCAATGTCTGATCTGTGCTGCCACCTTCGTGTTGTTCTGCAGCCGGAACATCACCACACGCTTCGTTGATTGCCGTATCCGAAAATACAATCTCCAAGAACTCCACTGGCTTTGATCGCTCAGGTCTCCGCTTCGTCCCTCACTAACGATCTTAACGTCACGACTGATGACGATTTCGTTACTCTCCGGGTTGTACAATCTGTAGCCTTTCGTGCCCTCAGCATAACCAACGAACACACATTACGTCGATTTTGGGTCCAGCTTCTTCCTCTTCTGCTTCGGCACGTGCATCATTGCCATGGATCCAAAAATCTTCAGATGACCGAAGTAGGGTTTCTTTCCTGACCACGCCTCCTCCGGTGTCTTCCCATCCAAGGACCGCGTTGGACTACAGTTGATCAGATATGCCGCTGTGTTCACTATGCTTCCGCCCACAACTTCTTCGGCAAATTGGCATCGTTCAGCATGCACCTCACTTTCTCGAGAATCATGCGGTTCATGCGCTCCGCAACGCCAATTTGCTCAGGCGTGTACGGACAGGATTACTGATGTATTATTCCGTCCCTCTTCAGGCTTGCCGTGAATCGACCGTTCACATATTTCCGGCCGTTGTCGCTGCGCAAAATCTTCAACTTGCATCCGGATTGCCACTCCGCCATCACTTTGAAGTCTTCGATTCTAGGGTATATATAAACATCTTCCGTGTAGCGTCGTCGATGAAACTAACGAAATATAGGCTTCCTTCTATTGACGGTACTTCAAACGGCCCGCAAAGGTCGGAATGGACCAGCTCCAAACGTTTCTTGGCCTTCGAATTACGGTTGGGAAAAACGTCTCAAGCATGCTTACATTGCAGGCATGCGATGCAAGCTAGCGTCTCCACGTTCTTGATCGAGCAACCGTTGGTCATCTGCTGCAATCGCTTCAAATTCTGTAGATTCAGATGCCCGAATCTCCTGTGTCACATCTCGAGTTCACCGCACGCGTATGCCTTCTACACTTGCCGGTTCAATCGGTATAAGCCGCTTTCAGCCGTGCCAGACGCGAATACTTCTCCTTGTTCGGTAAGCACCTTACAGTCTTCCGCTCTAACCACCATCGTGAAGCCTTTGCTGCAGATTTTGCTTACTGACAACAGGTTTGCCGCCAGCTCTGGAACTTTCAGCACGTTCTGCAAGGCCATCGCTCCTTCTTGTAGAAAGCTCCTTCGTCACTGCTACTCCGCGGTCCATGCTTGGCTTTCACGTCCTGTAGGATTTTGGTCTTCGCGGCATCCGCCTTCAGTGCCTGTCCTGACGCTTCCAAACCCATCACCATCGGCGCATAGTACTTGGGCAACCCCATCAAAAGTAGCGAAGCGAGCCAGTCGTCAGCCACTGGAAAGTTAATTTCCGCGAGCTCATGGCTTTTCGAGACCAACGCATCCACGCTGTCGTAATTTTCAAGTCGGATCGAAGTCAGCTGCTATAGCAAGCCGATTCGACGATAAATCCCGTCATATTGAAAATCAGTCTTGAGTTTGTTCCAGGCTTCTTGCGCGTTTCACATCCATCACCAGGCTGTACTTCGTCTTCTCGAGGCTTAGGCAGATCGTGGATAGTGCCTTCATTTGGACGTCCTCATCCACGACTTCTCCATCCTTTGGCATCACAGCGCACCAGGAATTTTCCCGGATCAACGTCATCTTCATGGCGAACGCCCATGACACGTAGTTCTCCCGGCCTTTTAGCTTCTCGGACCGTTCCAGAACCCGAACCTTCAGATCCAGTTGTCGCCGCACCGGTTCCAGTTTCTTCTCTAACTGCTTCGAGAATCTTCTGTGAAAATTATTTTCTGATCATGGCCATTGATTGAATGATAGTATGTAGTGGAATGAACATTTCTCGAGTACTTTATCAAAAGGACGTAAGTCACAAAATGTAAACAAACGCGTTATTCATGGCATGTTATTGAAAAATAATGTATGTATGCCCATATTTATTGAACTTTTTGATGGATTATTTCTGAATGTTTTTATTAACTTTTTACAAAACAGTGTAAAATAACTTTTGCACTGTTTTGGGAATTTATTAAATTTAGTAAATATGATAACTTGACGTAACATTTCAACGTATCAACATTATCATTCGCACACTGACGTATCATTTTGACGCAAGTAACATGCCATATATCATACTGACTTATCAAAATGACGTATTATCTTTTTCTATTGCAGACCGTTGTAAGAAACATTTTTCTAAATGAAACTTGAATTTTTACTCCTGCTGCAGCCGAATTCCCGTGTTCAAAGAAAAATATCAAAAATGTCTTCAAGAAAAGAAATTCTCCTAATCTCTTTCTCTTCAACCAATTTTCTTCTCTTTCAATCGAATTCCGAAACATTGAAGAGGAGGAGAAATAATTATTTCGCTTGAAGAAAAAAAAGTACTTTTCGTTATGACCGCTAGATGGCATTAAGAAGTTTTTCTCAAATGATAGTTCAAAACGTCCTGTTGCTCATTAGATTTTTTGCTGCGATCTTTTTAATTGTTTTGATATTTTGCACCGAATAGGCTTTCTCATCAAATTTTAACGACATATTAGTCTATTTTTAATAATAATATATGCTCTCGGCGGAGCTTCAAAATCAGCGGAACAATAGGAACTTTCATGGTGAGATCTGAAACAGAAAACAAAAAAAAGGGGGTTGGGAATCCAAAACCGACAGAGCGGAGAGAACGGAATGGTCAAGAAGAAGCGAGATATTCTTTCGGAGCTCGAGAATATGATTCTTGCTGTCATCCAGAAAGATACACTAGACGGGGACGGCAAAACTCAGGAGGGTGACTTCAATGAACCGGTAAGATAATGTTATTAGTGCTTTACCTCTTGTTCCTCACGATTTTATTCTTAATTGACTCTACCAGTGGATTTTAATGACGACGAAGAACTACCTGAGCATTCACAGAACTATGAATGCAATTCAGCTAGCACCTAATTCCACGATATCGAGTAATTAGTACTGCTAGTGGAGCACAATGTGAACCAAATGCGAGTACGGCATCGTCAGAAATACCATCAGAAAGTTCGTATACTGAAGCAACTCCACGCACCAGTCAAGAAACCAGTGAATCAACCACACGTTCAAAAGCTACTCCGACGCCAAGAGGAAGACAACTCGGCAGAGGACAGCGATTTTCAGACACTGGAGTACACACAATGGAATCGCACATTCTCAAAACGCTTCAATTCATGCAGGCGGACAAAAAGGAAGACAAGAACCGGAAACTTGATCTGTAAGAGAGGATGTTAAACATCGAGAAAAGAAAGCTTGAACTCAAGCAACAAAAAATGGATGCATTGAAATCAATTGACCAAACCCTACAGTAGTATTTTAATCGCAATCACTAATGTGGATTTTTTTTCCACTTTGTGATCTACCTTTGTTGAAATAGTCATTTATTGAAATACAATACAGTTTGTCTTTCTCTTCTTCCCACGTCACCTGTTCCGCAATTTGGTTGACATCATTCTCGTCATTGTTTAGATCCTCATTCGAAATGTCTTCTACTGGGTGTTTATGATTAATAAGGAAGTTATGAATTATCACACAGCAATTAATAATTTTACCACAGAAGTCCTTTTCATATCGTAGGAGAGAGTCACGTGAAATACATCTGAATCTAGACTTCAGACACCCGTTGCACCGCTCCATTGGATTTCGTGCCTTACAGTGGGCTGTGTTGAAGTCAGTTTCTGCCTGCCTTGTAGTCCTTGAATATGTTACAAGAAGCCATGGCTCCGTTGGGTAACCTCCGTCTCCTAGCAAAAACGTGTTTCTGCTTCCGTTATCATTGTCGCACTTGGCTACGTTTCCATATGAATGCATCATGGGTTGAACCTCCGAATCTGGCATTCACATTGAATATGCGAAGATCAATATCGCAAATCAATTGAACATTCTTCGAATGATAACCTTTTCTGTTTAAGTAAACGTGCTCAACTTCTTTCGAGGGGGTCAAAATAGCAACATGGGGGCAATCAATTGCTCCAATTACCCCGGGAATGTTGAACTGTTCAAAAAATCTTTGTTTAATTCGAATGAGCTCATTATCAGTTTAAGGGAATACAACAAAGGTACCCAGAAGATATTTATCCATTGCCACGATAACATTTTTTAGGATACGATGGCATGTTGTTTGTGACACCGCCAACAAATTGTCTTGTCCAACTGTTACTTGATGAGAGCCTAAAATTTAATAAATCGATTTTTATGTTATTGTGCGATATTTGACAGTATGAAACAGGTCAAATCCAAAGGGTGAGTCGCTCAGCATAATATCTCGTGTGCCCATTTTTTTAGTGTGCCTCTAAGCATTACGAAGAGTCCTGATGTTTCAATCAAGGTGCAAATATGTGCCCATGTGTGTCACGGTAATTTGACAGTTCAATCGTTATGTTTTGGTTACGCATGGTAACCCGGTGATTGATTTGTTTTGCTTTGCCAAACTTTTGATAACAACTTTCAGTGATGGTAGATGGAGCTCAAGATGCTAATTTAGCGATGATTCTCGGATAATAGAGATACACAACGTATAAGATCAATGTGAATCATCGGTGCCGGTTCCAAGCCCGGGTAAAGGAGGAGGATATATGTGGTGATGACCGTAGCCACACGAATGCCTAATGCGAATCTACGGTGTAATGCGACCCGTGCCTATGGATGCATGGCTGGGGTGGTGAAACAATTACTCAGTCGCGAACGGAACCTGTGGGGAACCAGGGCAAACCCCACAGTATCGGATCCCTTGCTGCTCCCTGGACACAGACCAGGGAGACTCTCTGAAGCAAATCGAAGCCCAGTTAGACAATAAATCACTTTCCAGTGTCCACCTGTCCATCAATCACACCAAAAAACTCCGAGATGGAAGATAGTGGCGAGGACGATGGAGTAAACGTCACTATCAAATCAGCTGCGGCTAAAACATGCGAACCTCAGAACCTCAGAACAGCATTCCAACGTTACTTCGGTGAACAGCCGGCTACACAGAGACAACCAAGGGTCCGGGAATAAAAATGTCCTGGATAAACTCAAGAAGGCCGGACACCCTGATCCGATCCACAAAGAAAGGGGGACAAAGGCCCCGGGAAGCGGAGGTGAGCGTACTCAACCCAGGAAACCGAAAGTCCAGGGCAAAAAGATAAATCGCACTCCACTACTCAAAAATCGTTTCACACGGAAGTTATGAGCCAAGTACGGATGGGAATAATTCCAAAGGACTACCCAACGACATCTATAACAACACAACAACTGATTTTGGTCCAATACACCATAATCAATCAAGTAGTTGCGAAGCGGGGTACAGCAGCAAAACCGATCTTCAGAGGATGCACAATAAAACAGCCTTCCTGGTAATCAACTGCCAGCGAACTGGTTAAAGAACATAACTCCCAGCATACAAGTGTGCGTGGAAGAGCTCTTAGCGGTTGATGAAAAGGATATTCCTAGATCGGAAATCAGCCTACCTGCCAAAAAGCGCCACGAAATCCGATGAGGAGATAATGGCATTCATAGAGACCCAGAACGACCTGGGTACGGACTTTTGGGAGAGTTCAATTATAAAAGATTATTTCTAAAACTTTTGTGTTGTGTAGCAAAACAAACAAATCAAAACAACACCACAAAATCATACAAGTTCAATTTTCCAGGACTGCTAGATTATATCTTCAAAAGATCCAAATGTCAAAAGTGTGCCGCAGAGTGCCACACATGTTCCGTTATGGTGTAAAATTTTCACCAACGGTGTGTCTGGCACACTGTTCTTAGCGACTTACCCCTTGGTCAAATCCTATATAAATGATGACATCACATCAATTTAATCAAATAGTTACCTGATTCAAGGTACCGCATCGTTGTTAGAACCTGTAAATGTACCGGTATTGTAGTGGTTCTTTTATCTTTTAAAGGAATCTCATTTAGAGGTCGATCCATCAAATCGATGAGCTTCTCAGCCAAACAGTTTTTCAAAACTTCCATCCGATATTTCGAATGGATTGCTTATGTCTCTCAAATACCGACGATGACGAATCAATTTTAACTTTTCCTGTCGCTTGTACAACTTTTTTCTTGCGATATAATAAGAAACAATTAATGCGTTCATGTTTAAGACCGATCAAAACAACTGTTACTTATATGACTTGTTAAAATTTATGAGCAGCAGCAATTTTCTTTATGTGTTTCTTCCGCATAAACCTCGAAGGGAAAATTAATTTCTTTTTCTTTTCCAAACGTCAAAAAATTTCTTTCCACAAACGTTCGAAATTCCACAAAAAGAAAATTTTCCAAATCTCTTTTGAATTTTCTTTTCTTCGAAGAAATTTTGTGCTGGGAATTCGGCTACTGGTGTAATTTTTAGCACAGTGATGTAATATCTTTGACCAATGTTTCATTCAGTGGAATTTATTTGGGATAAACATGTCCGGTTTTCAAATAGAAATAAAAATAAACTCAAAAAAGTTCAATGCTGATTTTGTCATTTTCGTCCAAATGTTACTTACGTCCATTTGAAAAAGTACTCGAAATTTATTTAGGTTGCTATGCAGAGAGCTTGATCACTCTCATGGATCGTGGATTACTTGATCGCCAACAGTATCAAACGTTAAATTCTCGGAACACTTAGCACTTTCACACAACGAATAACATATTCCCAACATGATGGTGCGTCCTGTAAATTTTTTTAGGAGACGCAATACATTCTGGTATACATTGCATAGGAAGAGTAACTGCATGCTAACAACAAATTGTCGAAGAAGCAGTTTTCAGCTGAATTCTATCGAAAAAGCAGATACCGAGCAGACTTCCATCGAACATTTTTAACCAACAAGAAATAAAAACATTACACTCACCACATTGCCGCTGTTCCGCTACAGCATTTCTCAGCTTCAACGCTTCCAAACTGGGCAGTAAGCTATCTTCGCTGTCCGCCACCGCATCCTCGTGCACATCGTCTCGAATGCCCTCCCGCGGAGGAGTCACAGGTACCGATTCCACGACCAACTTCTTATCTTGAACTTTGTTAATATCCAGAGCCACTTTCAACGGTGGAGATTCTTCGCGTTTTCTACTCGGTTTCGGGTCTTCCGATCTTCTCTGACTTTCCGGTTCTTCGGATTGCTTCTGTTTCTTCGCTTTTTGCGCTCTAAGTTTTGCGAGATTAGCATACTTATACTTGGGTAGATTGTCTAGCTTAAAAATATTGGGATCAACTTTAAACCTAGCTGTCAGCCCTTCGCCTCGCTTGAGGAAGGGTTTCGTCGGGACTTTCTTCCCCTCCGTCGTTTCCTCCCTCGGCAACGACCGTCGTCTCCTATGATGCATAATCATTTGCTCTTCAGGTTCGTCGTCACTGTTGGTCAATTCGATAGCTCTTTGTCCCTGTTCCGCGACCAACTGTTTTTGCATATTCGTTACTTCGTACTCGGTATTGTCACAATCTTCGTGAAATGCTGCTGCTGGACTCGTGTCGGAACTACTGTGATCCAGCCCCAGAATAGCGTACATTTTCTGCTGTTCCTGGTTGAGCAATTCCCGCTGAGCGATTTGTTTTTGCAGCAGAAAGCGTTGCTGTTCCTCTTGCCATTGTTTCAACTGTTCCAACCGAGCAAGGATACTTCGCGGGGAACCGGACTCGGACATTGCACATTTATTACGGAAAAACGAGCAAAAACAACATTATCTTTTACTTAATTCGCACAGCGAACTCATAAAACCGTTGTGTTTGTTTACTGAACAACTAAACTGACAGATAATGTTTACCGCCGGTTGCCGCGGAGCGCGCTTTTAAATTCATTGTCGTTGTAATTAAGCGTCGGCACAAGTCGGAATCCCACATAGAGAAAATACGGAAAATACGAGAGCGACCACCAACACAAACGCGATCGTTGTTTTACGGAGACGAAAGAGAGTGCGAAAACAAAATTGCGATCAAAACAGAACTCTTTTGACATGACACATTGTGTAGGATGAAAAAGGCAAGAAAATTACAAATCGGCCATCCTGGGAAGCATCAAAATATTTACTTGTGAAATTCTTTTGTGAAATCCATATTGTATGCTTGTTTCTTCAATTTTATTAAATTAATTTTACGTTCGCGATAATTTCAAACCGGGCTTGTTCGTGAAAGTTGTTCGATAGTTAGGCTTCCAGAGGGTTCCAGAGAATTCCGGGAAGAAGTTTTTTTTTTGTCCTCTTTCGTCTTAATTTCGCGAGAATGTCTTCTTCGCCATTCCATCATTTTGGTTTTAACCACGGAACGAGAAAGATCGCACCATTGAAAGTCCGGTAAGCATCGGTGTTCTCCCAATTCCAGAGCCTTTTCTAAATGCCCCCGCTTGCAGTAATCCGAGTATCAGTCCGTCGCAAATCATGCCATCGCCTAGCGGTGTTCCGTTCAACATTGCCGACATGCCGTGGTCGTACAGCGGAAAACCCGGCCAGCTCATGGAATTCAACGCCGTTATCCGGCCAAGCCCGATTCAACACGGAGCGTATCCGATAGGTTCCTCATCCACCATATACTCCGAATTAAGGAAAAGGAAAACCGAACCGGACGTTGTTCCAATGTAAGTACACCGAAAGCTTTTCAAACGGACCGAATTCATTAACCGCCACCCATTCCACAGACCATCGAAACAGTTTTTCACCGAGGAATCCATGGCTATACATTTCAATAATCTACATTTATCATCCGAATACACGCCGCATAATATTGAAACATCTGCATCTGCTGGGGACACGGTAGGATCCATCTCGCCGTTGTCCTCCTCGTTGGACGATGATATGTCGTTCGGCGATTGTAGCCCTTCCACCTCCACGGGCGTTGGTGGCACGGGCCACCATGTATACATGTCTCCTCGGGAGCTCGAGGAACGGCTAAAGAAGGCTCAACGTATCGCACTCTGTGAGGAAGTACGCAAACTGGACAATCGGGCAGAGATCCTGCCTCAGGCGCTTCTGCAAAGAATCGAACAGCCTTGTACAGCGCTTGTCCTTTGGCAACCGCCACAGGTTCTAGAGAAAATTTTAACCAACGTTAGCGCGGTATTGAAGGAGAGAGAAGAGCACGAAAAGCAGGAATCCGACCGGAGTTCCAATGAAGCAACAATGGGAGAAGATGAACCGCTCCCAGATCTGCCGGACTACGACGATGATCTCGATTTTGAAGAGAATAATAACAACGTGGCCACGGTGAGCGATTTGAACAGTATGGACGTTGAGATGTAGTGTGTCATCCATCATGGGACGCCTGTTGAACCGTGATCTTGATCTACTAAAATCGATGAATGTCGTGTACAATGAATGTTCTTTTTTCATACTTAGGTGTAAGGCGTATGATCCTAATCCGATAGGTTAGGTATGCTAGCTTGCGGTCGACAAGTTTGTTGATATACTTTTTTTTTGGGGTGCAAAAGACGAAATATAGACGAAATTTTCAATCTCGAATCGGTTTCGGTTATCTGCTTCGAAAGCCACAAGGGATGAAGAAAAGTCTACGATGAGGAGCAGGGGTCTGAGATTTTCAAAAATGAGTCTTGTCTTGGCTGTTCATAAGCTCCTAAGAAATGCTGACGCTTATAATGACTGGGTGCATAGCCTAAAAACATACTCTTCATGTGTACAGATCTAAAGTAAGAGTTCGCTGTAGTTCCTAGTTGTGCATAGCGGATTAGTTGCTGGCGGTTTTAAAACAAATATTTCATAAAATGATTGAACATATCCAACAACTAAATAACTCGTTTGAAGTTTGCTTTTTTGCAATCGCTGCCTGCTGTTTGCTGGCACGTGATGATTTCCCTACCACAGTCATCAATCTCTTATAACTAGTTGTTGAATGCTGATAATGTACTCTTCAATCTCCAATCAGTGCTTAAAAGTGATTCTTACGTCCTAGTGCCTTGGATAGAGTCCCTACCATTCGATAGGAATCAAATAACATCAAATCTCGGGTTTTTTTTTCATTAGGTAGAATCTAACATTGAGAGATTCTCTCCGGGCTCACCCTCTTTCATTCATTACAGTGCCATTATAACACTTTCGAGGCATTCTTTAGTACAGATCGCAACACAACCGTGCTGGCTAGCATATTCTACAAATAGTAGAATGAAAAAAGTAAAGGTGATTGGAATATGAATGAAAAAGAAAGTAGTCAAAAAGAGTCTCTCAATGTTAGATTCGCCCTAATGAAAATAAAAACCCTAGAAATAGTCTAAGTGAATTTATTTTTATTATTTTATCTCCAGGTGCACCATTGATCATATTGACAGGATGTAATCTTATGGTGCATTCTCGCTCCATCATCTCGGAAGGCAATCAGTTGGAGCACGAAGGTTCGGAAGAAGAAAACGTGTAGAACCACATCTACCGGGTGCTGAAACATTTTAACCCGATACTGTCGTTTCCTCCAAAGCGATAAGCTTTATGAACAGCTTCGTCGAAAGCGATAAGCTTTATGAACAGCTTCGTCAATCAATATGCAACTAGCGATTTGAAATTGGTTCACTGTTTTGGACCCCCTTGCCCCAAAGTACACCTTGAAGCCAGCACTTTGCTGTACATATTTGCGCCTTTATTTTCATTTGCTGTGTTATTTTGACAGAAAATTTGAGAGTGTGTTCATGTGAGTTCATTACATACATACATACATTTATTTGTTCAACATCACATTTAAAATTAGACATAATCAAAGGAATCCAACTTGAAAAAAGAAGAAGACACCATGTGGCTATAAATCTGATAGCTACAATGTTAAAGTATAGGACGAAACTTTTAAAATGCTTCTAGAAAATTCAAAATTCTAATTCAAAGTTTGTTGTATGATGTAAGTAAGGACCACCGGTCTTATTGGCGTTTTGTACATGGTTCATTTGGTGCGGAGGTGAATTTTTTAAACCGCAGATTGTTCTGGAGCCCGTAGTAGGCACGACTTCCACTGATGATGCGCCTTCGAATTTCACTTGACTCTTTCTCAGCCGTCAGTGAAGATCCGAGGTAGATAAATTCCTCCACTATCTCGAAGGTATCCCCTTCTATCGTGGCATTACTTCCCCTAGGCGGATCCGGTCGTGTTCGGTTCCGCCTGCCAGCATGTACTTTATTTTCGACGCATTCACCACCAGTCCGACCTTTGCTGCTACGCGTTTCAGGTGGGTGTACAGCTCTGCCACTGTTCCAAATGTTCTTGCAATAATGTCCATGTCGTTCGCAAAGCACACAAATTGACCAGATTTCGTGAAAATCGTACACCTTCCAGAGCGATGTTGAATAGTAGGCATGAGAGTCCGTCACCTTGTCGCAGTCCCCGACGAGATTCGAATGAACTGGATAGTTCACCCGAAACCCTTACGCAGTTTTGCACACCGTCCATCGTTGCTTTGGGAAGGTCCATTAATTATGTCACGCAGTAAGGGGGGCGGGGGGGTTCGGTAAAACGTGACGATCCACGGGTGGGGGGGGGGATGTGGTGGTTATAAAAAGTCATTTTTTGCGTGACGTAATTAATGGACGTTCCCTTTGATGAGTCTGGTCAGCTTCCCAGGAAAGCCGAAATGTAAACGGTTTGTTCGAGTTTTGGGCGCAGTTTGACCATCACAAGGTAGTGGTCGGAGTCGATGTTAGCGCCACGATAGGTCCTGAGGTCGATAATGTCGGAGAAGTGCCGTCCGTAAATCAGAACGTGGTCAATTTGCGATTCCGTCCGCTGTGGTGATCTCCAGGTGTACCGATAAGGGAGGCTGTGTTGGAAAAAGGTGCTACGAATGGCCATGTTCTTGGAGGCGGCAAAATCAATGAGTCGTAGGCCGTTTTCGTTCGTCAGCTGGTGGGTGCTGAATTTTCCAATCGTCGGTCTGAATTCCTCTTCCTGGCCTACTATGATGATCTTGACGTCATGGCTTGGGCAGCGGTCGTACTCACGTTCGAGCTGCGCGTAGAATGCGTCCTTGTCATCATCAGTGCTTGCGGAGTGAGGGCTGTGCACGTTGATTATGCTGAAGTTGCATAATCGGCCCTTGATCCTCAACCTGCACATTCTTTCGTCAATCGCCCACCAACCGACCACGCGCCTCTACGTATCGGCCATCACGATGTTCCAAGCTCACGTGTGTTGCCGCAGCTCTGGTAGATAGTATGATTACCTCTAAACGTTCGCACCATGGATTCTGTCCATCACAACTCCTGCAGCGCTACGATGCCGAACCCGCGGTCCTTCAGTAGGTCGGCGAGTATGCGGGTGCTCCCAATAAAGTTGAGAGATCGGCAGTTTCACGTACGTACGTAAATGCTTTTTGTTCACTGGGGTCGTTGCCGTTGGTCTCGGTTCGTATTATTCTGTTGCTGATTTTCCGTGACAATCCTTTTTACGGCTGGCTCGCTACGACCAAAGTTCCCACCGGGGTTGATTACCTGATCTTCCCGAAGGTTGCTCGCAGCCCAGCCGGCACTGCGGGGAGGTAGGGATAGGAGTTACTGAACAAGAGGCTAAGGGCCACTAAATAGGGTCTATTTTAAACCTGCAGGTACGTGAAGTACCAGTTGGACGCATTGTTCAGTCATTTATCGGTGAGTTCATTATTAGGGGCGTATTATCAACAATCAATATGCAACTAGCTATTTGAAATTGGTTCACTGTTGTAGAACCCCTTGGTCCGAAATACACCTTGAAGTCAGCACCTTGCTGTACATATTTGCGCCTTTGTTTTGATTTGCTGTGTTATTTTGACAGAATATTTGAGAGTGTGTTCATGCGAGTTCATTATTAGGGGCGCATTATCAACAATCAATATGTAACTAGCGATTTGAAATTGGTTCACTGTTATAGAACCCCTTGGTCCGAATTACACCTTGAAGCCAGAACCTTGTTATACATATTTGCGCCTTTGTTTTGATTTGCTGTGTTATTTTGACAGAGTATTTGAGAGTGTGTTCATGTGAGTTCATTATAAGGGGTGCATTATTGAGCTTGGGACCGAGCTTGGGACGATGTTCTAGTACTGACTGAGCCAAGAAAAAAATCGTTTTTGTATGGGACCTACTGGTCTTAGAGTTAGTCTATGGCATTATTGAGCTTGGGACCGATGTTCTAGTACTGACTGAGCCAAGAAAAAAATCGTATTTGTATGGGACCTACTGGTCTTAGAGTTAGTCTATGGTATTATTGAGCTTGGGACCGATGTGCTAGTACTGACTGAGCCAAGAAAAATCGCATTGGTTCGGGATCTAGTGGTCTTAGAGTTAGTCTACGCTATTGGGCTGTACATTGTAGTTTTTTTTTCTTCAGTTCGCTGTAAACATAAATTGGAGAGTGTGCGAATGGGATTCTCATAAAGCACTGGTTAACGGAATCCTGCGATACTACCATAGACTAACTCTAAGACCAGTAGGTCCCATACAAAAACGATTTTTTTCTTGGCTCAGTCAGTACTAGAACATCGTCCCAAGCTCGGTCCCAAGCTCAATAATGCACCCCTTATAATGAACTCACATGAACACACTCTCAAATACTCTGTCAAAATAACACAGCAAATCAAAACAAAGGCGCAAATATGTATAACAAGGTGCTGGCTTCAAGGTGTAATTCGGACCAAGGGGTTCTACAACAGTGAACCAATTTCAAATCGCTAGTTGCATATTGATTGTTGATACTACTGTTGGTCCTTCACAGACCGAGAACCTGCGAGCGATAATGCACGAAGAAAGCATTTGACGAGGACCTTTGTTAAAGCACTTCCTGGGGACACTGCACCTTCTGACCTGAACGTGAACGCGCTGGCCGTTAATGAGAGCATGTGATACAATCATGCCGGGAGTGATGAGCCATGGAACAGCTGGCGACCAGCCTGGTGAGATGAGCCTTCTTCGAGGGATACAATTTTCTTCGGAACAATAAATACGAGCCTATTCCATCGATTCGTACCCAACTGAGATATCTCCAAAATATACCGGTATCCTCCACAAAGTTCTTGAGCTGCTGGAAAATCCGCACAGAAACAAAAGCGTTCACGATAATGAAAACGGACCGTGAACTAGTTTTCATAATTTTTACCCAAAAACGTGAAGTAGTTCCCGATTACGTGATTCAGTTCACGGTGTATTTGTGCTTGTTCTCGAATTCATGACTGCAGTTCACGGATCCGGGCATGGATTTGTTTTCCGTGCGGGAGCTAAAAAGCGACAGCTCTGCTCTACTGCACATGCAGCAACCCATTTCCGAATGTCTGGAGAGTCACGCCCATTGCGAGGTTACTTTGACATACAATTTGGAATTCATTTGGATAAGGGCACTGCACGTATTTAGTATTATTTCAAAATAATATTTTTGTTATATAGTTATCATCAGATAGATCTCACCCATGGCCACCTCCTCAATGACACTATTTTGTTCATTCGTGAAAATAAAATTCGTAATTAATTTTATGCACTCGCGATAAAATAAGCGCAACAATTATTGTTGCTAAACCGCTCGTTGAATATGCAACCTGCATAACAAAACTCTGTACACCACATGGTGAATGCATGATTATGTTCACTACGGTTTACAAAGTACACGCGGAGATTTTATGATTTCATTTTAGCTTTATTAAACTACGAATTCTAGGATTTTTTTTGTTTCAATAGGACGAATCTAACAATGAAAGATTCTCTCCTCTCTCGCTCTCTTTCATTTATTACAGCGCCATTATAAAACTTCTGATGTATTCTTTAGTACTGATTGAAACACAACATTGCTGGCTAGCATAATCTAAAAATAGTAGAATGAAAAACCTAAAGCTGAATGGAATATGAATGAAAGAGAAAGTAATCAAAGAGAGTCTCTCAATTTCAGATTCACCCTAATGAAAAAACAAACCCTAAAATTATTGTTTTTTTTTTTGCAAAAACGACGCAGCAAAACCAAAACACGTCAGTTGCAAAGCATGAATGGAAACAATTTAGACGAAGATCTGAACAATTTCTCAATCGTAACTTTAAATGGATTAGCAAAGATTGCTTTCTTTAGAAGGCTCAAATCACTTGAGGCAGATATAAGTTCCAGTTGTAATATAGTTTGTAGAATGTTGAAATTTTACAAAAATAAGAGTCTGCTATTGTTCCGGATATGGTGTAAGCATAGACTAACTCTAAGACCAGTAGGTCCCGAACAAATATGATTTTTTTCTTGGCTCAGTCAGTACTAGCTAATCGGTCCCAAGCTTCATAATGCGCCCCTTATAATGAACTCACACGAACACACTCTCAAATATTCTGTCAAAATAACACAGCAAATCAAAACAAAGGCGCAAATATGTATAGCAAGGTGCTGACTTCAAGTTGTACTTCGCACCAAGGGGTTCTACAACAGCGAACCAATTTCAAATCGCTAGTTTCATATTGATTGTTGGTGTAAGTGATCGAGTGAACACAGAAATAAATAACAAAATTGCTTCTCTGAGGCATGTTGGGGATCACCGGGTGTTGTGGGGCGATGATAGGGATCATAATTATTTGTGATCCATGCTATTGGTTCACCATACTCGCCATGATACCATATCTTGGAACGAGTGAACCACAATCCCACTTTGTGAATGGCTCTAACTCAAGGGGTCGGTCAATCTGGTTAATTGAAAATCTCTAAAAGATCGGGTGGGCTCGGAACATTGATCGAGCAACATTGATAAAACAAAATAAACATTTACTCTTATTTAACATTTACAAAATGTTTAAAGAAACTCTACGTTAGAGGCATGCCATAGCTGAACACGCAAGTAAAACTATAGTTGTATACAAATTTGCATGAGGCGTAATATGAGAATAATTGAAAGTAAGCAAAACAAGCTTACTTTAAATTGAGAATGTTGTATTTTTGAAACACTGAAATAAAACAGACACCTGTGTCAAGCTGCCATAAGAGATCTTAAATCATCTGATCTTTTTATAATATCGGAACGTAAAATGAGAAGATCAGATCGAATGATAAGCAGTCCAACCATAGACTAACTCTAAGACCAGTAGGTCCCATACAAAAACGATTTTTTTCTTGGCTCAGTCAGTACTAGAACATCGTCCCAAGCTCGGTCCCAAGCTCAATAATGCACCCCTTATAATGAACTCACATGAACACACTCTCAAATACTCTGTCAAAATAACACAGCAAATCAAAACAAAGGCGCAAATATGTATAACAAGGTGCTGGCTTCAAGGTGTAATTCGGACCAAGGGGTTCTACAACAGTGAACCAATTTCAAATCGCTAGTTACATATTGATTGTTGGTCCAACCCCTTGCTCTAACTACACCCTTACCCTGACCCTTACACCCCGTTCACACTACAACTGATATTAAGTGATATAGATTATCTTGATATCAGCATCTATACATTTAGTTTTCACTGGAAATAATATGCATGGCATTTGATATCAAGATACTCTATATCACATAATATAGGTTGTAATGTGAACGGGGTTTTACCCAAGCTTCAAAAAGTTGGGATAGTGATTGCACGGAAACAATCTTCGACAAACTTTACGACTGGCGGTCGAAAGAGGTTTAGAAAACTATTCTCGGCGATTTGAGTCTCCCTCTTGGATTTCTGCAGTGCTGGCAAGCTATGTTCTATGAAATTTCTTTATATTTATACAGTACCAAATAATGTTTTCCTGTTCGCAATTATCTTTTACAGGTTGTGGATTTTCAACTGAAGAGTTGGAGAGGGTGACCATTAGGCTGATGCAAAATTCGAAGTATTTGCTCCCCTAAGCTTAATCGACGCCAATTTGGGTCCTGATAGTCCCCAAAAAATTTTAACACATTTGGTTTTAATTTGGCTTTCCACACGCTATTCAAAGTTTGTATGGGAATTAGTATGAAGAATCTCAAACTTACATTTCCAGATCCCCAACATCTTGATATTATGTCCTTAAACCAAATCTTATATACATTCATATAGTGTAAGTTGTCAACTATCAAAATGCCGAAGATACCTGACATGTAAATTTTATACAAAAATAGTTATTCAATAAAACATAAAATACACACTTTATGTATGATGTTTTATTCTTATTTTTGTTTTCTTATTATTTATATGTTTTTTATAATTTATATTTATATATTTTATGTATTTTATTTTATTTATATTATTATATATATTTTATATGTTTTATATTTATATATTTTATATACATTACATATATTTATTTCTTATTATTATATTTGTTGAATAACTATTTTTGTATAAAATTTACATGTCAGGTATCTTGGGCATTTTGATAGTTGGCACCTTACACTATATGAATCGTAATAAGATTTGGTTTAAGGACATAATATCAAGATGTTAGGGATCTGGATATGTAAGTTTGAGATTCTTCATACTAATTCCCATACAAACTTTGAATAGCGTGTGCAAAGCCAAATTAAAACCAAATGTGTTAAAAATTTTTGGGGAGTATCAGGACCCAAATTGGCGTCGATTAAGCTTAGGGGAGCAAATACTTCGAATTTTGCATCAGCCTAGTGACCATAGCTGAGATTTCGTTGCTGCTTTCCCAATCTCAGACCACCTCGAACGTCGATGAAATATTTCGCAGGATTTTAAGCTGGAAGGTACAGAAGGTATGTATTGCGTAGGTGGTTGAACGCAGGATAATCCGTTGACTGATAATCGATTTTCTCCTGATCTGTGTACGCTAAACTTAAGAGTCACCCACAATTGATACGTTGCGGATGCGTTGACGTAAATTTGACAGAAAACCTATGGGAAAACTGTCAAATTCACGCAAACGCATCCGCAACGTATCAATTGTGGGTGACTCTTTAACGTCGGAGAAAGTGCGTTGGAATCGCACAGTGATGCGCTATACAGCGCACTACCTCCGGCATTAGGTTTAACGTATAGATGAAGCGAAAAATCGTTTTTCGGTCCGTCATTTCCAAATTTTATCTGCAGTGGGAAAAACCCGTCTTGCGAGACTTTTTTCGATATTATATAACCGCGTGAATGTAATTTCAAAAAAACAAATAAAACCTCTTTTATTCACACATTTCGTTTTATTACACGAAAAGATACAAAAAATCCAATACAATCCAATACAATATGATAAAATAAAATCCATGCACCTTTTCACATGAAACACATTGAAAAACTCATTCGAATTTTGCTAGGACACGTTAAGGGCCTGTTCATATACCATGTAGACTCATTTTTGAAAATCTCCTCCCCCTTCGTAGACTTTTCTCCATGAATTTTTTTTTGAAATTTTGTATGGAGCGTAGACTTTGGTTACCCCCCCCCCCTCTCCCCAGAAAATTTACGTGATTTATGAACAGCCCCTAATGCAATCCATGTACACTATAATTAATATCTATTCAGTTGTTGCACTTAAAGACTATACATCTATTGCACATATGGCTAATTTTCCACTTTGCCCAAATCTTTAGGTGATTGCACTTAAATATAAGGTGTATTGTTTTTTTGAGTATATATCAATGGAGATTCACGCTGGAGTGAGTGCGTTTTTAACGTCGTACAGTGAGAAAAATTTGATAGTCAATTTTACCATTAATGGGGGTTAGGATGACTATTGCAGAATAGTGATATTGAACCGACTATGATCATTGTCAAATTGAAGATTGCAAATATTTGATTCAACATTTACCATGGTGTCGGAATAGTCCTTGTTACCATGATCATAGTCAAGAATGCCATGAACGTGGTAAATTCGTCCATTTTCATGGTTATTGTAATCTTGACCCTGCTTTAATTGTCGGTATAGGTCGGTGTCGGTATAGGTAAGGTGATGTCTTATAATGTGATTTTGCAGAGTAAATTTACCAAATTTCCTATCACAGATTTCAAATCGAAGCAAGGATTGTCTTGCATCATCTTCTTCTTCTTTGTATTAGAGAGGGACTTTAACCAATCATGTCATGCGTCTCTCCATGTACGTCTCGCATACAGTTGAGAAAGCACACTTAGGAAAAATTTTGCCTCATTCGTTTGGCAGCATTGAAGCTGTGCGGAGCTGGTAGCTGGTCGCAGGAAGCTGGTCGCAGGCAGCTGGTCGCAGCTGCTTCATTCGTCCGGCAGCGGAGCTATTCGCAGAGGCAGCTGGTGGTCGCCTAGCAGCAGGTGGTGGTAAGTACCAAAGCTCTCCCAAACAACGATCGTCGCGATGAGGTAAAATGGCACATTATGGGGGCGCACAATCGCGTGTGCAAGCCGCCATCTTACCTCATCGTGTCGATTGTTTCGCAGCGACTTCGAAAACGCTGCTGTTTGGGGGAAAGCGTCCTTGGGGGCAAGCAGCAGTAGGCGGAAATAATCTGTCCTTTTGAGGACAATAAATTAAAATAAAAGAGTTGTTTATTAAAGATTTAGTTCCGTGCTCGTGCCATCTTAAATTTAATTCGGTGCTCGATGGAGGGTGAGAAGTCGGTAAAAATTTTACCCAGCTGGTTGGCTCAATCCATAAATTGATAAACTGTCCTTTTGAGGACAACCAATTTAATTAAAAGAGTTGTTTATACAAGAATTAAACTTTTATTTTGTTTGGTTTGTGCGCCTAATATCATGGTGCCAATTCGTTCGCCGCAACTGCAAAAACGCCTTCATGGAGGGCGAGCCGCCGGGAAAATTTTACCCAACTGGTTGGCGCAACCCACTGATAGATTATCTGTCCTTTTGAGGACAACCAATCCAGTTCAGATTGTTGTTTATATAAGAATTAAATTAATATTTCGTTCGGTTTGTACGCCATTTAATCTAGTGCCGATTTTTTCGTCACGACTACAAAAACGCTACAGTTTGCGAGAGAGCCTGGAAGGCAAGCAGGACCATTCTCCGTCGGTGAAATTATTTTCCTAGCTGGTTGGGGCAACCCGCGATGAATCAATAAATCAATTCAATTTATAATTTAAGAGAGTTATTTGAATAAGAGTTTATTTACATTTCGGTCGATTGGCAGTCACATTGGATTTTGCCAAGTCGTTACTAGGCAACAGTGTGCTATGCAGCGGATACATAAAATCAGTGAAAATAAATCAAAGCCTGCCGATGCTTTGATTAATTTTCACCGAATAATCCTACCAGATACAAATCCATCTTTGCTATTATTAATTTAATATTCTCAGCTTGACAGTTTGTTTGATTGGGATTCTCGTTTCAAATTGGCAGCCAGTGGTATTAGCAAAACTTGTTTTCCCTTCGTCGCATACCTTAAACCACACAAATTCCCTATCACGGGCACCATTTTTGATCTCGAACATGATATTCCGAACCAACATTCTCTGTAAATTCCAATTAGTAGTGTGCTATAAACAGTTGTTCTGTTGTGTTAACGATTCGCGTTGGATAGATTCCTACCCGGATAAAAATAACCATACAATTACAGTACAATAATATTAAATAACACTAAAAAAAAATTCCAACCATGAATCTTATTGTTCGTGAATCAGATAAATGAAAAATGCATATTTTCATTACAATAAATCTACAATTTTCTCCAGATGAAAGGATTCGCAACAATTGTGAAACAATACAATTAATAGTAATTGACTCAAATTTGTTCGGAAAATTAATGATTTTTGCTATGGTTAAGATACATAACAACCCCCCTTTTCTATTGTTGATGTCCCAATTAACATTTGATTCTACTGTGGTAGCAATAACTCCTATTGTCATCCTATCGTTGTGAACAATACTTTCGATTGTACATACTATAGATTCTGTTGTATGGTTACAATATATTCAATTGTAAATCTATGAGAATTTTTTATTTGGGTACCTTTAGGAAGAAAAACTTTTTGAGAAACAGTGAAAGTGAGAATGCTCTGTTTGATATATTGTTCAACACTTTATATATGTGTTTGCCAGGTCTCACAATCAAACAGATTAAATATTTTATTGCACGCAACCTGGTGAAATACATCAGAAAAGGTATGCCAGTTATTGTGACTGCAATTTTAACATCACTGTTCCAAAGTCAGAGAAACTTCCCTTGATTGATTTCATGAAGAAGTACCTTTATCTCGACTTGGCATTGAACTGTGATCAAACAACTAGTCGCGATGAAGATTCTGCCGCTTTAACCTTCGTCAGTGACCTCCGTTTGCAATGCCAGCAATATTATGATTTGAAATTGGTTCACTGTTGTAGAACCCCTTGGTCTGAATTACACCTTGAAGCCAGCACCTTGTTATACATATTTGCGCCTTTGTTTTGATTTGCTGTGTTATTTTGACAGAATATTTGAGAGTGCGTTCATGTGAGTTCATTATTATGGGCGCATTATTAAGCTTGGGACCGAGCTTGGGACCTATGTTCTAGTACTGACTGAGCCAAGAAAAAAATCGTTTTTGTATGGGACCTACTGGTCTTAGAGTTAGTCTATGTTATAACCCTGTAGTCTGAACAAGGCATAATACCTGCTACAGACATACAACGTACAGCGTTGTACGAACTGTCAAATACTTTAATCCAGTACTAAAAAACAGGTACTAGACTAAAGGAGTACAACGCTGTACGTTGTATGTCTGTCCCAGGCATAATCGACGGAAATTTCAGTCATCCATACTTTTACCGTAGGGATTTACTGGACCAGACCTTTCATAAATGTCATTGCTACAGTGCCACCGTCAAGGCTAAAATTTCCATACAACCGGTACCGTTTCAACGACAGCCATCAACGAGCGATTTCATCGACATCGACATCACCTACACATTCGTTCATTGCGCGACGAGCGCTCAATCCGAGTGGACGTGTGTTGATACAGTTGTGATCTGTGTGGGTTTTTTTTCGTCGTCGGATCGGAACCCCGGTGCTTTGCTGCGGAAAGAGAAAAAAAGAAACAGCGAAAAATATCGCGCGTACGCCGTGGGTCGACCAGTAGTCAAAGTCGATATACGTAAAATATGAGAGCGAAACCAAAACCAAAAGTGACGAAGGTGTGAGAGTCGAAAAGGATCGAAAAAGTGTGCTGAAGAGCGCAGATTGTGGACTTCTAGGCTCGAAGAAGACGTGGCGACGCAGAACGGTTGTAGTTGTAGGAGGAAAGCGGTGACGAACGAAAAGAAACAACAGCAACAGCAGCAGCAGCATCGCCAGCTTTACCAGCCTGGCAGAGGCGACGTTTGAAGTAGTGAGAGAACAACAGCCGAGCTGTGAGGTCGTGTGTTTATTTTCGCTGCTGCCAGTGGAAGAAGCTAGTCGGGAAGGAAAAAAACGAGAGAAAAAAGTTCGTGAAAAGGAGTGGAAAATTGATAGGTCGTTCTTGAGGTTCTCGATTCCAGTTTTATTTTTCGGGTTTTCCGTGGTGTCCGCGGCTCCTGGCAGAACCCGCAGGGCTGGGTGGCGGAGCCACTCTTGCGAATAATACTGGGTGTAATGTGTCGGGCTAAATCGCAGTAAAGTTCGGAAGGAAAAGAAAAAAAAAATCAGTGGTTGAAAATTTTGCGTTCGATCAGCGGTCGGTCGGTCGGTCGGTGCTTCTGCGGTGGGATTCCGGAGCCCCGGTTTTCGGCCATTCATTTCGTGTGTGCGCGGTATAGGAGGTGCCGTACATTGAAAATAGACCACCGGAATATCTAACAACAATGTCTGATAAAGTGTCTATATCGCCATCCAAAAGTCGGAGGCAATTAGTAAGTGATGGTTTATTCTTCTTTTTTTCATTTTCCCCCTACTTCCACCCGTTTCCCGTTGTTTCTGGATAATCCCTACAATTCCACGTTTTGAAGAGGGAAGGTAGAAGAGACCGATTCCAGTTCCTGCCCGATACGGTTGTGTTGCGTAGCATACACACAAAAATTGAGGTATGGCACTTGCGGGGTGTTGTTTGGACCAAGATGGAACAACCGATTATCAAGTGCATGCTGATTAAGCGACCCTCGTTGTCGCTTCGAGAAGTAGGTAGTGTAGAGACGCCATAGTGAAAAAAAAATCTGAACGAAAAAAGCCTCGAATATGGAGCAAGGTGGGAGCACTGAGCACATTGATCGAATCACGCGAAATGGTGGATGATCCGGAAGATTATCCTTCGTGAAACTCTGCAAAACGTTCCGGGGACCGTTGTGTTGCGGTTGGATGGTTCGACCTTCCCGGGAGTCGCCAAGAAAGTCAACACGACGAGGTCCAACAGAGACACACAAAAAAAAAGACGTCGATCCGCCATCACATGCATTGCGGCATTTTCGAGAGAATGATTTCATTCATTTTTCATCATGCTTCGACCACGAACGAGTGCGACGAGCCTAGCAGCAGCAGCACAGCGGCATCGAATGAGCGAACCTGCCCAAGAGCAAGCAGAAGCAGGCTGAGCTGTGTAGAGTGATGGTGCTGCCGGATGGGGTAGGCCGACAGGGTGAGAAGCAAAGCGCAGGCAAACACGAAAGAAAGCCAGCAGTAGAAAAACGCCAAGCCCTGCGCTAATACACAAAAAAATGGGCTGAGGCATACGAGATACGACGATGACGAGCTTGGCCAGCACCCAGCTAGAGAACATCACAACAACTGAAAATCCACGTCCGCTGGTTAGCTGGTACATCGGAACACTGAAAATTCTGCTGGCTGCCTTACTGTACTCTGGCTCTACACCACCAACGAATGAGAGCAAGCGTACGACGAGGGAAACTGCCAAATGCCGAAGGTTACCGATGTGTGCTCCCACACGGCTTTTTTTTTTTTTTTTTTTTTTACTAATACTAAACAAGAGCTACTGCCTTCTGATATTGGAGAATGTAAATGTTCGGCCATCGCCAGTGTTTCCATCATTGCGGCCGGACTGTCGCATGATCAGAGTTCGGATGATGTGGTCAGCATCTAGATTCACATCCATAGAGAGGAATAATGATAGATTTCATATAAAATTCAGGATACATTGCATTTATTGCCTAACCATTGGAATAGTACTGATGTCTGGAATAAACCTCAATCACCTGTAGCAGCAGAACAGTTTAAGGAGACGTTAATACAATAAACCACTGTAATATTCCAATGCATATGCTGGAATGCTCAAACAATCGAAAAATTTAGTTGATAAGTAGACGAGTACAACGTACAATAACGTACAGTCACCGCCATAAAAAGTGCCCACCTACCCCAGTTTCTCCTTTTTGTGCAGTAAACTGTAAAATAAGTGAAAGATTCTAAGTTTTGTTGTTTTGATGGCATATTTATTATGTTCTTTTCTTGTCTGGTACTATAAAAAACACTTGTCCTGCAAATTATTTTTTTTCTTCAAGAAAGATCAAACTATAGTAGAAATTATGCTTGTCAAAATAAAGTGCCCACTCCTTATTTTCTTTAAAAAAAAAAACAAGTTGTAGATCCAGTCTGTTGAGTGATCAGTAGTTGATGTGTCCTCCCCTGGCCTTCAACAGTTTTTGCAAACGTTTCGGCATACTCTTCACCAGATTCTTCAGGTGTTGTGGGTCAAAATCTTCCCAGGCGTTCTCAAGAGCTTGAAAATAGTTATGTTTGTTGGTAACTCCTGTCTTATCAACTCGTGAATCCAAAATTGCCCACAGATTCTCTATTGGGTTCAGATCTGGACTCTGTGGGGGCCATTCCATAGGTTTAATACGGCAGGAACGGAAGAATCAGGGTGGCCACAGACTCGGGAAATTCGGGAGAAATGCGGGAATCCAAAATCATTGGGAAATATGCGGGAAAAAGGCGGAAGCAACCATACTCACACCTTTTTCAAATGATTTGAGTAGCGCTTTTGTCAATTTACTCGGTCCACCGATCTCATTGTTCAGCCTGTTCAAAACGTACCGATTAGAGCATCTTCAGCGGTGGTCTATTTTAACACCTTTATAGTTTATTTGCATCAGCAAACTTAAAAAGAACCAGCTAAAACAGACTAACTTTGCGTTTCCCGCACCGGTGTAGTATTTCTTGTTGTTAAACCCACCAACACCTATCATCTTGTCAATCATACAATATCCAGAGATGAGAAGTTTTATTTTTTCAAAGACCGAGGATTTTTTGCAAACTTTTTGCCATGGATTGGTTTGAGTGGTGGAGAGTGTGTGAATGCATGCATCTCAATCAAACGATATTAGATAGTGCTGATAGTGATAGATAGCGCCACACCAACCTATGACAAGAAGCACTTTCTGCGACGTTTCAACATGCCAAGGGATATGATCTTAGACATTATGCGTCAACTAGAGTCAACTGATGACTTTTTCCAGCTGTTGCGATGCAGCTGGATATGTTGGCCTTAGTGTTACAAATGTGCACTGCAGCCTAACGGATGTTGGCGTATGTCCTCAGCTAGTTCTCTCGACGAAAACTTGGGGGTTGGTGACCCTGAGGATTTTTTGCAAATCTGTCCTTAAGACTTACGGCCCGCAGTATCGAAAAAGGTCAAGAAGCTGATGGACAAAAATTATCTCCCAAAAGTTCGAAAAAAATCTTGTAAATTCAGTGCATTAGAAACTCCGGGAACTTATCAGAAGCTCGGTATACTTCTTAGATTTGACTTAGACTTTCTCGAGGTTTAGCTATTCTCACTGATGTCAAAGGAACTTTCCAGAAAATCGGGGAGCTTTCCAGAAATTGAGAGTTCTTCCTAGAAGTTCTGACAACTTTCCTGAAATTCAGATTGTTTCGTAGAAATACAGGGAATTATCCACAAATTCAAGGAGGGAGTTCAGGGAAGTTTCCAAGAGTAAAGGGTTCTTCACAGAAGTTCAGGTTACTATCCAGAAGTTCAGGTTACTATCCAGAAGTTCAGGGGGCTTCCAGAAGTTTAGAAAACTTATCAGATTATTTTGGGTATTTTTTAGAAGTTCATAGAACTACTCAAGATGTTCAGGGAACTTCCCAAAAATTCAAGGAACTTTCCAGAAAATTAGCAAACTTCCAATAGAGAACAGTCAAGAAATACATGAAGCTTTTCAACAGTTTGCGGATCTTCCTAGAGGTTTAGTGAACTTCTTAGAATTTCATGAAACTTGCTAGACATATACAGAACTTCTTAAAAGTTCAGCAATCATGTAGGAGTTCAAGAAACTTCCTTGAAGTTCAGGGTTTCTCATGAATTCGAAAAACTTCTCAGAACGACATGTAATTCTCACAAAGATCATGGAACCCCCCCCCCCCCCTTAATGATCAGGAAACTTTCTAAAAGGTCAGCAAACATCTCAGACGTTCATAGAACGTCCCAGAAATTCAGAGAATTTCCCAGAAGTTCAGGGAACTTTCCAAAAGCTCGAAAAAAACTCCCAGATGCTCAAGGGATTCAGCAAGTCAGGAAATTTCTCAGTAGTCCTTCGATCTTCACAGAATTTCAGGAAACTTTCCAGAATTTCAGAAAACGTCCCAGATAAACAGGAAACGGGATTTTTTGAGCATTCGAAAAGTTTAGGAAACATTCAAAGGATTTTTCCATAAGTTTGGGGAGCTTCCTAGAACTTCAGAGATCTTTCCAGGTGATCGAGAAACTTTCCAATCGTTCCGAAAGCATCCCAAAAGTTCAGGGTATTTAAGTTTTAAGAAGAACTTAAACTTCTTACTACTCGATAATTTTCCGAACACAACCAAAACGTGAATAAAGAAACCAACTACTTTTTAATCAATTTCATAGAATTTCCTCCAAATTCACAATCTTGGAGATCATCAAAAGTTCTTGTTCGGTTTAACAACATCTCGGTAATGCTAAATATTCCCCAGAAATTCGACGGCTTCCAGGATTTTTTTTTTTTCAATTTCTCGTAAGTTATTTAAATATATGTGATATTCTGCTTGTTATCACAGAATATGTACCTGCTGGAAGTTAAATCAACTTCTTGGAAGCGAAATCTGATTTTCTAAGTTCCCGTCAATTCCAGAAAGTTGTTCCTATTCCATGAATGATCAGCAAACATTTTGGAAGTTCATCCAAGTTTCTAGAAACGTTAATAATTTTTCGGCAATTCTCTAAACTCCCACCATTTCTCTTCTCGGAAGACAGCGAGGAAACATAATGAAACTGGAAACTTCCAATTATTTTATTCATCTGCCGAGAAGTTCAATCAACTTCTGGCATGTTCATTATAGATATTTCCACCCAATCTTCATAGATATTTCGAAGTTCAATAAATTAAATTTTTAAAGAGTGCGTTCAGTAAGAAACTTAGAAGCTTATATAAGTTCTGAAATGATGTAAAATAGATCCGATATAAAACAAAATTTACAAACACCAGCGATGCAGCGATGTTTTTGCGTTTGGTCTAAACAAACAAATCCAAATCACGATTTGAACCACCGTTGAAGATGCCCTTAGAAGATCTGGTTACACGGCTGTAACAGGTGACGCCAGAAATGGACTTATCTTTCATGTGGTGGCGAATTTGTTTGAAGTTTGGCGAATTGCGTTTGTAAGGGTGTTAACACATGGTTAAAGTAGAAGTTGGGCATCTGTGCTTAATGCCGCCTGACGTTGTTTGCCGGATGCCAGAGAAAAAAAATGGTTTGGACAAATTTTAGCTAGAACCGAGAAGGAGCTACCAAATTTGACAACATTTGTTAAAAATTGGCTCATCCTGTCGCACAAAAAGGCATATTTTAAATAAATGGAAAGTGTCTGGTGGTAAATCTAACTGGAAAAAGTTTGGGAGCTCAGAGATTTAGCTACGAGTAATTTATATTAACTCATCTTAACAGTCGGGAAAATAAGGCAAAAATTCGAGAAAAATGCGGGAATTTTTATATTAAGATTGCGTGGCCACCCTGAAGAATGCATTTGACTTCTTCGCGGTATGTTTTGGGTGATTATCTTGCTGGAACACAATTTTTTTTCTAGCCCAGTTTCAACCAACGAAACCTCAAAATTCTCACTCAATATGTCGATGTAGGAATCTGCTGTCATAATACCATCGATTTTTACCAAAGCACCAACACCCGCCCAAGAAAAACACCCCCACACTATCACGTTCCCTCCACCATGCTTAACTGTGCCCTGAATATTTCGATCATGAAGCGCCTCTCCAGGTCTAAGCCATACACGAGCTCGTTTTTTGCTGTTGAACAACTCGTATTTGGACTCATCAGTCCACAAAACAGTCTTCCAATGTTCTAAAGGTTTATCAGCATGTTCCGGAGCAAATATGAGTCGTTTCACTTTGTTGACTTTCCTAATAAAAGGCAACTTCTTACAAAACCTGCTCTTCATACCGTGTTCAGTGATCCTTCTGCGTAGAGTACTGTCCGAGATCGGTTGTTGAATCAATTCCTTGATCTCCCTGAGGGTAACCTTCGGATTTTTCTGAATTTCTCGAATGATTCTCGCATCTGTTCGGGAATCTGTTCTAGGTTTCCTTCCCCTTCCTGGGCGATCAGCTACTGAACCATAGGTTTTGTACTTTGCGAAAAGTTTGGTAACCGCTGCTTTGCTGTATCCATACTTTTCACCAATCTTGCGATGCGATTCACCTTTCTCGATGTCACGAATAACACATTTTCGGATTTGCAAGGGAATAGTTTTGCTTGCCACCGTATTATCCATGGTTATTTAGATAACTCTCAATGAATCTTTCTGACCGACAACTGAAATCCGTAAGAAGATCAACAAACACTTGGAAACGTCAAAAAATTGAATACGAGGGGCGTTTGGATGTAAAAATTACATACACATAATATACTTTCAATTGGGCACTTTATTATGACAAATTTACACCACGTATGGTTCAAAAAATAATTTTGCAAAAATGTGTATTATCCATTGCAAAATACACATGCATCTTTAAAATAATAATATTATCATGTTGAAGGAGAT
>JASCZW010001244.1:0-153162 GCA_034211315.2 Aedes japonicus
ACGGCCCACAGTAATCAGGCCCCGCTGTTTGAACACTTTCGCTGCTGTAACACGGTTTGGCGGAAGTGGAGCCATCAGATGGTTGCTCGCTGGGGGACTGGCAACATCTACTGATGATGACTGTCGATCAGGCCGGTCTTTGCCACAGATGGTTGAAGTATGGTGAGTTTGTCCCACTTTGAAGGGTTTGGTGGTGGATGGAACAAGCTATCAACTTCGAAATACAGTGGTCGGCCGGAAGTAATCGGAAAGCGATTGTCAAAGGAACCACGTGATTGCGTTGGTCGTCCATTTAGTCGGAGTAGCCCGGTGTCATCGACCCACTCATCAAGATCCTTGTGTGGTGATTTGAAGTTAGCTTTTCAAAGTGGCAGCTGTTCATGCTTGTTCTTCTGCAAAAAGTGCAGTTCCTACTGGAAGCTTGTACCTTGGGAAACTGGGTATCGTATTCCACTGGAGTAACTGATCCAACGCTAGGAGCGTGCCTGGCAGCTGGCAATTCCTCAGCAAATCATGTGGCACAGTACAGAAGCTCCCTTAGCAGATGTCTCATGCATGGCGTAATAGAGAACAGGAGAAATTACGTGCATGAGACAATCGTCGCATGCCAACTTGCCCATGAGTGCTACCGTTTGCCGCTCAGTTCATGTCCGTACTGCTGAATATCCGATAGTCTCAGCATTGAGATCACCGGATACTGGCCAGGAATTCCGGCATTCTTCAAGTAAGCGCGATGGTCCATGCCACCATAGCATACCGTCACGACAGTCTCTCCGGAGATACCCCCTGAGATGCGATACCAGCTGGATTTTGTTGGGTTGGAACGCGCCGCCACTGGGAACCAGTCATCTTCCAGGATGACGGCGGAGAATTTATCCAGTGTAATACTATCGACGAGTCGGACCAGAATGTAATTCGGGAGTCAAACTTTGTAGTTTTGAGGATGATATCCACTAATTGACTTAGTGTATCCGCTTACTTGAGCAACACGTGGCTTTGCTATCAGCAAATTACTGCTACAGGAACTGCTCGGTCCATCTAAATCTATATAGCTGCTAGCTCCATATCCCTTTGAAGAGGCGTGTACAAAACAGTGCAACTCGAAGCGTGTTGCGTAGGCACTCGGATATTTCGAATAACTCGCGTTGAAGTTTGGAATGACAGCCATCATGATCGCAGAGTCTCTGGTAGTTCTTCGTCCCAAGTCAACTTCTCCTGCCACAGTTGCTGAACGAACATTTTTTCACTGGCTACTACTGGACCGGTGAGACCCAAGGGCTCGAATAGCTGTGACATTTCCGATAGTACGATACGTTTCGAAACGCGTTGTAGATTTAGAAAATTGTACCGATCGAGTTCTAGTGATGACTGGTCCTCTTTGAGATCACTTGGAAGATGTTCCAGTATCCTCTGATGATTTCTTTCGAAAGAAAAAGCCGCTTCTCTTCAGGAGTCCGTCCAGCTGTGTTCGGGCTTCAACAAGAGCTCCAATAGTGTTGGCTCCAGTGAGAACGTCGTCGACGTAGAAGTCTTTCTTAACGATTGTGCCAGCCAACAGAAAGTCATTACCCTAATCGTTCGCTAATACGGGGCACATGAAGTGCCGAGGGTGACGGAGTTCAAGCGATATACTTACAACGGCTCGCATTCCGCCTTTTCTCCAGACAATTTGCTGCAAACTTCGATCATTCAGATGGACAAGAATCTGGTGGAACATTTTCTCCACGTCCGCTTTCATGACAAATCTGTGGAAACGGAAGTTGACCACGGTGCACAGCATAGATGGTTGAATTGTAGGTCCTGTGAGCAGAACATCATTCAAGGAGAGTTGGTTGCTGATTTTGGATGAGCTGTCGAAAACCACTCTGATCTTCGTCGTGGTTGAATCGGGACGTATCACACGCGTCACGAGTCATCACCTCCTCCATGTAGCCTAGCTGTTTGTATTCTTCCATGAAATCCGCATAGTTCTTGTGTAGAGTTTTGTCGGTGCGAAAACGCCTTCCGATTGAATGAAGTAGCGCCTGCCTTACTGGTAAACGCACAACGTACCGACCTTCGCTGTTTCGAGTGTGTGTAGATATGACGTGTGCTTCGCATTGCTGTTCTTCGGCGGTAAAACATTTACCGACGTCGAAATTTTCAACTTCCCAGAGCCTCTGAAGTTGTGCGTATAAGTTGTCGAAGGTCGATAACAGGCGGGTAACTGGGACCGATGATGGAATGAGAACCTTCCCAGACAAAACATATCCAAAACAGGTCTTCTGTAGCGGTGGCATCTCGCGGTGCTTGGGGATATTCCACGTCCGGATTTCCACGGTCTTTGTTGGAAGATTCACCGTCAGCTTAGATAACACCAAGCAACCCAAGGAAAAAACCAAGTTGGGTGCTGATGCGAGAAGAAATGCTCATCGAAGATACGTACCGTGCGTTGACAACAGCTTCGCTGATGCCGTTCACGGGCATATTGACTTTAGTTCGATTTAGAGAAAGACGTTGACTCGGAAATGAAGCTCAACTGTGAGGTAGTAGTAGAAATTCACTAAGGCGGTAAATACAATCACTATGTTTTCATCAATGACGGCTGGCGTGACGGTTTGACAGGATGTACATGGAGGTGTGGCTGTTCCCGGCGAGGGCAGGCGAGGCGCAAATGCCGACGGCGACAACGGCGTGGACAAACGATCGTCCGAAGTGACTTCCGGGTCACCATTGAACGAAAACGAAGGAGAATGCGACATATTGGGATTTGTTGCAAGCTGTTGTCGTGACATTGGACTTTCAGCTTCAAAAGTTTGGGTGTGATGTGCACGCTCAAAACACCCTCTCAAGCCACTGCTGTAGAACCCTTTGGGCCGAATTACACCTTGAAGCCAGCACCTTGCTATACATACTTGCGCCTTTGTTTTGATTTGTTGTGTTTATTTTGACAGAATATTTCAGAGTGTGTTCGTGTGAGTTCATTATTAGGGGCGCATTGTTAAGCTTGGGACCGATGTGCTAGTACTGACTGAGCCAAGAAAAAAATCGTTTTTGTATGGGACCTACTGGTCTTAGACTTAGTCTATGCAGCAACCACTGTTGCAGTTTCTTGCTTGATGGGATGCTTTAAAACAATTGATGCATAGATTGTTTCGTTTAACTAAATCGAAGCGCTGGTGTGGAGTTTGGTTTCGGAATACCTCACAATAGAACAAGTCATGGTCCTCTTTACACGCTGTAAACATAAGTGTTTGTTCGGATGTGTTTGGCGGATGTAATATTTGCTGCTAATTTACAGTAACCTCACAATGGCGACGTGTTTAGATATCGCAGATGAGGAACAATATTCAAACTCGGCCTCTTCCAAAGCACACGCGGTTCAGTTGAAAGTGTTAATATTCAAACTTCTTGACTTTCGGGACACGTCCCGGGTCTCGGCACCAAAAATGTGGTGAATATGGCCGGGTCTGACCGGTAACTAACTTTAATTCTGTTTCGTTGATTCAGTTCTAGTATTTTTGTGTCAGGTGAGAATGTGTATGTGTGTGTAGCTTTCATCTTGACATTTCAGCGTTTTTGTACCACGAAGGTAAGTGCAATTGTTTTCGTGTACCAAGGTGTATTTAAGGTAATTACAACGCAAGGTGAGTGTAACATATGGTAGGTACTAAATTCACTTTATTCTAAGTTTAAAGTCTGCATCCGCAACAATTTTCGACTCACAAACCACCGATCTTCCATAACCATATATTTACTGTTGGTTCATATCGGATGAAATCAGCTCTGAAGTGTGATTTGAAAAATTGATAGTTTTCCCAATGATGTAAATCACTACTACACTTTTAAGTGGCCCCAATACAGGTAAACCACGTTAAATGTAGAACGTGACCCACCTAGTAATACAACAACGTAATATGGGTCTATCTCAGATTTAAATTAACGTATTAGAATCGGATTTCACTAAAGTGCAAACTATACCTTAAATTTTTATAAAAAAATTCGCGCAACGAAATATTCGTCGAGATTTCGAAGGAATTCTCGAAGTATGCTCTTAAAACGACTCATCCAGCGGCGCACATCGATTTCGCAATTTTATCCCTCCAATATTTTATCTCAGCTGCCGTTTTGGTGACTGTACCTCTTACCTTCAGTTTTCTCTTCAGAATTTCCCAGTCGTTTTCAATGGGCCTGCACTTCTTCATCATGTCCTTTAAATATTTTGCTCCCGTTAGTCTACATGAAGCGAAAAAAATGCGGAAAATTTATTTTTACTTTGCACCTTGCTGCAAGGCCGTAAATAAGTAAACAATGATTTAATTTTAAGTTTCTTGGAGCTCGTTAACGGTGCAAGGAATGTGTCTTCCAGAAACAGAACCGAAACTCCCCCATCCCACCCCACATGCAACTGAATCCCCAGAGTATCTATACACCTAACTATTATTCTCAGACCGCACTCCAGGGCGCAATTCCGTGGGCTTCATTAATATAAATAGGAAACGTGTATTCCCGCTATTTTTTTTTCCTACCATCCTTGCAGAAGCTCAAACACCCACATCCTTCTTGAAAACAAAATGAATGCATAGGTTTTCACAAACACGTAAACAGGTTTGATCGTTCCCAACGACGGGAAACACCGGAGAGGTCAGCCTTTTATTACCGTGAATTTATTGCTGCTGGCTTGCTGCTTTTATCAAAGTGCCACTGCACCTCGTTTTCCACTTGATGTGTAGATTCTGGGAGATGAGCAGAAAGTTTCTTTTTATAGCCATCACATGTCCCCGTGCTTGCTGACGCTTCCGAGTCAACACGATAAATGTTCACAAGGAAGAGGACTCTTTAATCAAGACGATCGAGGATGAATTTGTGCTCTTCATTAAAGAAGGCCAGCGACGCACTGGAAGATACCGACAGCAGTGTGGTGGTGGCATATCTTTTTTAATTATCTCGAGGTTTTCCACCGCTTTGGCTCATTAGTCTTTGTCTGGCGGTCCGGGCTGGAGTGCCTGGAATCGTCTTGCCCGGTTAGAGCATTCGTTATTAAATTAGCAACTCTCTTGGTGAGAAACGGTTTTGCCTCCATCCGGCAATCCGTTCATTATGATACCAACCCCCACACTCCGGACAGAAGGGAAGGTTGGAAGCTAATCTGGCTAATGTAACTCAAATGGTGTTTTGACTTGCTTGCCCAGAGCCAGGGTTGCCGGGTGTCAAAGTGAGAAGATTGGGTTATTTATTTATGCCACCAGTCTTGCTGAGTTGTGTCGGTTTCGAGGTTTGCCATGTGCTGAAGGAGACCGTGCGCGGTTCGAGACGAATGGGGTTTATTGTCTGGTCACCGTTAGATATTGGTTTTCCCTACTGGGTTACACTGGAAGCAACACCGAATCTGTGGATGTGATTGTCGTTTCAGGGCCGTTCCGGGAATTCCCGGGGACCTGCAGAATTTGGAATGGGAAGATTTCCGGTTAATTTTGAAGTGTTTTGACTTTGTAGAATATTGTACGATTTCAATTCTTCTAAGGAGCATTTGAAAGGTAATGTAATACAATTTTATGTTGTAGTGTATGTGGATCGATTACTTTTTTTTATTATAATTCATGAAGTATTTGACCTGGAAACAAAATTCAACTAGTTGTACTATTGTTTGGATAAGTTTCATATCATGTATAGTAGTATGTATAACAAAAAGTTACACAACTCATTTTATAAAGTCAAAATCTTTCGAGGAATATGGGTGTACAATCGGTCCGTAAGCTCCAAATTGGGTCTATTCATGGATGCAACTTCGTCTCATGCGATAAATTTGTTGTTGATTGTAGTCAGTGGTCTTTCGATTAGAAAACTGGTTAAGGACGAAGGTGTGCGCGTCGGAGCAGTTCAAACCGCATTACAGAAGTATCAACAACAGTACCCTTTCGTACGTTCCCCGAGGGAGGAAAAAGGGTAGAAAACCTAGTCCTGCTGACCCTACAATCGATAGAACGGTAAGGGACTATTTCAAACGTTATCCTTCAGCATCAGTCCGAGATGTGGCGAAAAAGGTTAGTACTTCGGCAGGCTCGTGGGAAGCACATGCAGACAAAACGAAGCACCAAACAGGTTGAATCTGTGAAACCGAGGGTTCAAAAGCTGTACGACAAACTGGATGATCAAACCTACATAAAACTCGATTGTAAAACACTGCTGTGACCACAGTTTTATACCTCACCGAAGGGAAAGGATGTTCCTGGATCAGTGATTGCCATTTACACCGTAAAATTCGGCAAGAAAGTGTGGCACACCTTATGCGAACGTGGGGAAATATCTCGTCCATTCATTACGGCAGAGACTATCAATGATCAAATCTACGTGAAGGAGTGGCTTGCTACTCTTGATCAAACAGCATAACAAGCCTACAATCTTTTGGCCTGATCTTGCTTCCTGCCATTACTCTAAATATGCACAAGAGTGGTACAAAAGGAACAATGTCGTATTTGTACCAAAGGAGATGAATCCACCAAACTGCCCAGAGATTCGCCCTATCGAAATTTACTGGGCTTTGGCGAAGGCGAAGCTGAGAAAACACATGAAACCAGCAGATAGCGTTAAAACATTTAAGGAAGATTGGCCTAAAGTGGTGAAAATGGTAGGAGAAAGGATTGTGCAGAAGCTCAAAGGGTGTACCACATGAAATTGCGCCATGGAAAAAACGCTGTAGAAAAATACCGATTTGGGTATTTTCTCTTTAAAAATTGGGTACAAGAGGTTTAGAGCGTTTGTCTTTTGTTATTGTATTTCTATCGATGTCAGTTTTTCGAAAATTAAAAAAATAATGTCACCCGAAAAAAACAACGCCGTGAATTGACTGAAAAATCCTCAAGTCTTTCATCGGAACATCGGAAAACAATTTGGTATCGTGAGGTCCACGGTGAGTCGTGTGATTGAACGTTACTACGAAACTCTGAGCATCGAACAGAAGGAGAAATGCAGTCATTAGGATAAGGATCACAAATGTGTCGTGAAAGTGTTTAAGCGGAGTCCCAAATGCTTCGGTCAGGGATGTGAGCAAAAAGTTGTATCTGTCCAAGTCTTTCGTTCAGAAAGCCAACGAACGGGTGGGACACCATACGAACAAAGTGTAGAAGGCTCCAAATCGTGACGAACGGCGAAATACGGTGGGAAAGTCACGGGTCCGGAAACTGTACACCCAGATGCTGACGGAGCCTCATTGTCTTATCATGGATGATGAGACTTACGTCAAGGTGGACCTCCAGCAGCTTCCGGAGCTACTGGTTTTCACCGCCCAGCAAAAATTTGAAGGAAGTAAGGAAGCAGAAGCTTTCAAAGTTTGCCAAGAAATACATGATTTAGCGAGTGAACTGCTTATGTGGCCAACGGAGTGCGCCTTTCGTGACTACCGGGACTGTAAACGGGGAGATCTACCTCAAGGAGTGTCTACAGAAGCGTCTACTTCCTCTGTTGAAACAACACGAGGGCACTACGATCTTCTGGCAGGATATAGCTGCGTATTCAAATGTTGTCCTGGAGTGGTACGTAGCCAACGGGGTCACTTTCGTACCCCCCTCCAACGCACCGGAACTAAGGCCTTTCGAAAAATACTGGGCTATTATGAAGCAGGCCCCACGGAAGCATCCCAAGGAGGTCAAATCTGAGGAAGACATGAAGAAAAAGTGAGTTTCCGTACAAAAGAAGCTGCATCCAGATGTTGTTCAGAACCTAATGAAAGGAATAAAGCGTAAGAAGCGAGCGAACATTGGGTATTTAAGCCAAAAGGACACCAGAACCGTTCCAGTTGAGAGTCGAGAGAATCGCCTGAACAAAACTGACTTGAAAGTGTGACGTTGCTAGTTTCTGTATTTTAAAACATACCACGTAACCGACAATTGTTTTTTGTACAAGAGGATACTCAGTATTAAGGCTTATCTGTTCTTGTTCCAATAGCGAGATCCCCCGGCTGATGTTGAATTGCGGATCTGCTGAAGAATCCACCAACGAGCATTATCGATGTGTTGACTGGGTAGAATTACGGTGAGTTTCGACAACACAAGACATTTGAGGCAGGTACTAAAGATCCAAAACAGGAAGCGACCGATGTTACTCTGTAACGCAATTTGACCATGGACTGCTAGATGCCGCTAACTGGAGCGTTTAGTTTCAACCGCTTGAGACCTAATCTCTGACACAAGGCATCCGAAATGAAACTGGGCTGAGATCCTCTATCAAAAAGTGCTCTGGCTGGTTGGAAAGATACGTGGAACGTCGACACGTGTTGAGGCATATAGAAGCTCAACTGATCGAGAGCTTAAGCGACTCTGATTCCACGCCATATTTTTCCTACTTTGTTGCATCGGCTATGATCAATCGATCATCATCGTCATTAATCATACGTGTTGCTTCATTCTGAGTATCTTGGCACATTGGTGACCGCCAATAACGACACAAGCAGAGAAATACAAAGGCGCATTATGGCTGGCAATCGTGCCTACTTTGGACTCCGAAGGACGCTAAAATCGAACAAAGTTCGCCGAACCACAATGTTGAACATCTACAAGACATTATTTAGACCGGTAGTTCTCTACGGCCACGAAACATGGACATTGCTAGTGGAGGACGCGCACCCTTGGAGTCTTTGAACGGAAGCTGCTACGTACCATCTACGGTCGAGTGCAGATGGAAGACGGAACGTGGAGGAGGCGAATGAAGCACGAATTGCATCAGTTACTGTGAGAACCCCATCGTACACATCGCAAAATTCGGTCGACTATGATGGACTGGGCATGTCGGGAGAATGTCGAACGACAGACCTGCGAAAATAGTTCTCGAAAACGATCCGACAGGTACAAAAAGAAGAGACGTGCTACGAGCAAGGTGGATCGATCAAGTAGACGGTGACCTGCGGACCCTCCGCAGACAGCGAGGCTGGCGGGCGATGTACAGCCTTGGACCGATTACAATGGAAACAACTTCTGTGTACAGCAGAGACCACGCCGGCCTTAGTCTGATTGGTAAGGTAAGGTAAGGTTGCTTCATTCTTTTAGCCATCTGTCAAATTGCCAATGACTTTTTTCTCCAATGAACTTTGTTAACATCGTCAAGAATTTTTGTTCAAGTGACTGCGTCTGTATTTCACGGAGGAAAAAAGATCATGGAAAGAAAATTAAACCCGGCTTCTGTGCGGTTTTATTTTCTACGTAGAAAGCACCTCTTGAAACTGCTCTACACTAAGGCAAATAGACTTAAGTATTCCATAAGGTTCAGTGAACGATGCTTTGGAATTTCACGAGGTTGACTTATGAATGGATTTTGTTTCACACGACCTTGTTCTTGTGCGCCTTCAAGCTTTCCTAATTACAGGTGTTGATATATGCTAGTGGGCAGGTCACTGGATCCATCACCTCAAAGTTCAAGGTTCGATCCAGGTTGCGCTGTATTTTTTTTTGTTTATTCAATTTAATTATATTTCATAAGATTTATGAAATTTATGAAATGCATACAGAATTCTTGTAGCAAATAATCATTATGCCATCTTATGAATATCGAAAGTTCATTTTGATGATTGCAGCCTTGGCTTCGAAGGACGGCATATCGTAGAGGACTCTTGCCCAATCTGAGGACATCCGCTTGGGTTTAGTCGCTCTGGGTTTCAGTAGGATTCCAAAAACTCACGACGTGATCAGGCAAAAAGTTAAAACGTATCACAATTTCGTTGAGATGGGACGCCGAGCTACTTCTAACAGTAAGCGGCGATTTGTGAACGTGAATGTTCATGACTGTAAGATAACGTGGAACCTTGGACTGCGAAGAACAATAGGATCGATGGATGCGGAGCACTGTGTTACATAACAGAAACAGCATTTCAAGGGAGTTCAACATTTCTCTTTCGGATGACGTCGTGGCAGTTACCACCGATGAACCACATCTAATGTTGAAAGTTGGGAGGACGTTGAAGACTTTACATCAGGTTTGCCAGGTGCATGGCATACACTTGTCAGTTGTGAGTGTATGTAGCAGCAGTGTCTTCCGATGGATACACATGACTTGAATAACAAGGTCAACTATTTTTGTTTGTACAATTTAAATTTGTTGAATTGTTTTCTTATTTTTTTTCCTGACTCCGATGTAGAGTCAGACGATAATTATGAAGAAGCAGATTTCTTTTCGCTCGAGATGGAGGAACCGAAGCCACTCATCTTCAAGCCTGCAATATATAAAATGGTGAAAAAGGTACGTGCCGTACCTGAATTCGTAAAAGATCTTGTATTGGTGGCTGATACCAAGACACGCTGAAATAGCATGTTATCCATGCTCAAACGGTACTGTTAGTTAAAGAGTCCCGTCAAAAAAAAGTCTGATCGATTCGAAGCTTCAATCCAAATTCAACTTCAGTGATGATGATTTTTTGATGGCAGGAGAAATAATTCAAGTCCTCGAGCCTGTTCAAGCTGCTATGGAACTACTCTGCCGTGTATTCTGTACTCCATATGAAGTCGACGTGGCGCTCTAATTTATGTTGGAACAATTTTCAAATCAAGATAGAGAAGTTGCCGTCAACTTATTCGATCCGATCTTTTTGCTTTTTTTTATAATCCTGTCGTAAATCAATCGATCAGAAACAATTTTGGCATTTTCTTCAAGACGTCCAGGGCTACTTTGATTAAGCAAGCGGACGAGATATTGAAGCGCCTAATCATTCCTGATGCGACCGTCGAAGCTGAGACAACGACCACACCTGACGATCGGTACGAAGAATACGCCGCTATGGATGATTTTTCTGGTTTATCGGTTGAAGAACAACTCGTAAAGAGACTGCAGCATAGCAAAACACTTGCGTTGCCGGTGGCAACTACGTTGACGCCAGGATAATTATCCTACTGTGAATCTAAAGGGATTAAGAGCAAGTACTTGACACTGATTTTCGACTCTCTTGGAACCATTCGTCCAACTTCGGTTAAACCAGAGATGGCATTCTCAGCAGCTGGTAACATTTCCAACAAAATCCGATGTGGAATGGAAGATGAATCGCTCAGTATGTTGTGTCTACTGCCCAGCTAAACAAGCAGTGATTTTAACATTTGATGTTGTCCAATAAATATTGTTTTTCACCCAAAAGTCCCAATCAAACGCATTTTTTTTTACTTTCTGAAATTTTCACATATGTATACCGGTATTACCGGTTTGGACTCCACGCAATACAGAATACCGGTATTTTTCAAAAATGGCCAATACCGACCACCCAAGTAGACGTCTACATTGAGTTATCTCAAATTATAATATCGTTAAATGGCAGACCACCCACACTCTTAAAAATGATGAATATTACGAGTGATGTAATCCTTTTTGCACGTAAATACTACGACACTCAAAGATAAATATGACTCAATTGTATGTTCTATTTGATGTCACTCAAAATTACGTTCCGAATGCTATATTTACAACAGCTCCTAAGGTAATCTCAAAAAATACCACTGACTGAAAAGTGGAATTTACAAATCGTATCACAAATCAATCACACAATGAGAGATTCTGCTTCACCTCTCAAACCGAAAACTGATGGGCCAAGGTAAACATTGAATGAACATAGCATGAACTTCGTCGCCTGTCAATTGTATGCGTGTTCGTCACTGCTTGCTTGTACCATTGAGTTTTACACCAACCTAACATAACCTCGCAAAATGAATCGCATGAATTTTCTTTTGACAGGAGTCCGTGGTTTGTTTATTCCATCTGTTTGAATTCGAAAACAAACAAACCATGGACTCCTGTCAAAACTGAATTCCATTCATCACGTTCACTAGTGACGTCATCTTGCAAAATTCTATTTATTGATTCGTTCGTTGGCTTCTGTTGGAGATTCATTTTCGTGTCCTGATTCAATTGTGTGCTAGTGCTCGAAGCTTCCGATCGGATCACTTGGTGATTGCGTGGTACCGCGTTCAAAGCAAAAATTAATCGGAACCCGTAAAGCACAGTGTAGCCAGTAAAACAGCGGGAAAGCAGAAAATATGTAGCAACTAAACGCCAAATTTTAATCGATTTTTGAAGTGGGCACTTTATTTTGTCACTTTTTTTTTTCAACACAAATTGATTTTTTTCTCTTTAATCAAAACTCCTTTTTTTTCAGTATTCCATAAGTGTAACTTAAAAAGAATATAAAAATTAAAATAAGAAAAAAAACTGCACTGTGATTACTCTAATTTGAACCAAGTAAATGAGAGAAATTGAAAAAACGAAGAGGTGGGCACTTTATTTTGCCTATCAGTGTATAATGTTACATGTGTTCCTTTAAGAAGTATTCTCTGTTTTTGGTAGATACTGATGATGGCACAGGTTACTTAGTTGGTAATGGTTCGATATTATCATCCCGGATGCAGTGGATTCCCTGTTCGGTAAAGAAGATTTATGCATTTTTATTGAAATAGAATGTAAGCGAATGTTTGTTCAACGAACGATTGAACTTTTCGATTGAAATCTCTATAATGATTTTTCTTGTATGTTATGTGATGTTAAGTTCATATGGTGTGCATCACACATCTAATCAAAAAATCAATTTGAGTAGGTTGATTTTTCCCAGAGGGTACATACTTAACGAAACTTCCAACACTGTCATTCGAACTAAAGATCAATTAAAGATTATGTTCAAATCAATGCTATCATCTCTCGTCACCGAACATTATCATTTTGCGATCCTACTGGCTCGTATTTCCATAGCCACTCAATCAACGAAGAGTGAATAACAAGTAGGTACACTCCCGCTTCATTTTACTCAATTTTTGAGTACAATAGTATGCTATCTTTTGTTCTCTCACGGAAATGTTACTCAATTTTCGTAAAAAGTGTATCTACTTAAAAATTGAGAAAATTGAGTAACATTTCCGTGAGAGAAAAAGAGATGGCATACAACTATACTCAAAGATTGAGTAAAATGAAGCGGGAGTGTAGAGCTGTTGCCCATTCGACTTGCGCGGTGGAATGAAGTAATCTACAAAACGAGTAATCTTGTTCACTCACTGAATTCCTGCGTATGATGCCTTTACCAATACATTTATCGATGTGGTTGTTTCAAGCACGGATAACAATAAATAATTTTCACCGATTTTTTCGGCAGTCACCAACGCTGCTTGCATTTACATGATCCTTCTGTTATAATAACATCGGACCTATTGTCAACACAGTCGGTTACACGCGTCACGACACGCCACAAGTTCAAATTCTTTCTCTTCCTTGATAGATTATAATACGATTATTTTAAGCAGGACTAATTTTGTTGCTTGAAAATGTAATGCTCGAAAATATAAGTCTTGAAATAAGTAACATTTGATGAAGAGAAAACCAACTAAATGTTTTCAAATGCCGGCGTCGGTGGTGCAGTGGTAAGCGTGACTGCTACATGGCACTCCAGTGGGTCTGGGTTGACTCCCAGTCGACGTCGGTGGTTTTTCTGAGGCGAAAAAATCTGGTCACGTCTTCTTTCGGAAGGGAAGTAAAACCGTTAGTCCCGGTTCATAGTCGTGAGTCAGTTGGTAGGGTACAGGTAGTGGAGTCGGTGATTGTCACCATGTGAGAAAGTAGGCCGAGGTAAAAAAAAATTTAAACTTTTCAGTTAAACACGGAGTACTGCACGGGGTTCATTTGCTTATATCATTGAATAACCTGAACATGGCGACAACCCGACAACTTCCAGCATTATTAAGATATTTTTTGATGAAGGCCAATGACCGAGAATGACACAAATTAATTTTTAATTATCACAGGCCTCATCTTGTTTTTTTTCCGACGGTAACTAGATAATGATCCTTGAGATTAAACTGTAGAAGCATTTGAAAACTTTCATTTTGTGTACCTCAACTAAGTTTTCCGTCACGTCATGTATGTTATCATGGTCTAGTTAATTTAAGAACAGACGCAAATTTCGGTCAAACGGGCCGCTTCTTTTACAAAGATAAAAAGAAACATTGAAATTTGTGCGTTTTCTAATGCACATAAAAGAAAAGCTAGATTTGGTAAGAAATAATGGGATATTTCATGTTAATTTAAGCTCAATAACGCCTGAATCTAGCCTGTTGTTTGAATGATTGCAGACAATGTTGTATGTTGCATCAAAGATTGCAAACAATTTAGTTTTTACGCGCTTGTTAAAATTCATTCATTGTTTCTGTCAAAGAGATAAGCTTGGAAATAAGGCACATTGAGAATGTATGTTAGTCCCAAACACTATCTGTTAGTTACAGCCGATCTGCCACGTAGTAGCAACGTCAGGCGGTCAATGATGCTCATGCTCATGCTCGATAAAAAAGACGAACTTCCTTTTACGAAAAGAGACACAGAAATTTATCCAAGCAACAATATCAGAGCGGTTTCCAAAGAAACATATAGTTCATATCCATCGTTCCCAGTGCAGTAAAGTCCTGTAAAGCATAAGTTCAATAACAAATACAACTTGAGGAACCTTCGATGAACCAGACCCATCAAATAAATCTTGAAGAGCTGCTCATCCATCGCACTTGAATACTATGCCTATTTTGTCGATACATCGGCTATAATAAATCTTGAATTGTATAAACACACGTACAGCTCAACCTAATAAAACTACAACCTCTTACTTCAAATCTCCCAGCTGTGCCTTCTAAATCAATTCCAACTCCCAATTGATTGCCACTTCGCACTGCCTCGGCAAGGGAAGAACCAGAGAGCCAGAACACGTTCTCCGATCCCGAACTGCCATTACAGCCAAATTTGCGCTTACAACCGAACCGAACGCGAGCTCGGCCAGATTCGCGGCGGCAGTCGCGGAAGTGTTTATTTGCCGCCGCCGACGCTTATAGATTGTAATGGGCCATATTTTCTATTTATTGTTTGCACGCTGCCATCATCGCCGACCAAACCGCAATAATCATCGCCGTCATCGACGTCATCACATCATCATCTCCTCCGTGGTCGTCGCATTTCCATTCTCACAGCACCAGCCGAGCTTGAAAAGCTTCGTTTTATTACACATGCTTCGTGGCACAATCATAGCATTATTGGATCTTTCTGTCCCTGGAGAGATTCAGAGGAACCCTAATAAAGGATGGACCTTGGGACCGTGGTAACAGGCTACTCTAAAAAGGTGAAGCGAAAAAAATACGACTTCGTTTGATGACATTTTGACTAAGTTAGCCGAATTCAATCCCAGGCTTTCGTCCATCAACAGAGAAAATCAAGTCACTTGCCTTAGGATTCCAACTGACAACTGAACACTCTTTCAAGAATTAGTTCAAATCGAAGCAGTTTCCATCAAAATGAGAATTTTTCCACCCCGGTTGCCTTGAAATTCGAGCCTAATTTCCCCACTTACAGCCATCGAACCGTGAAGGAAATGTTACGCTAAGATGGAAGCAATAGAGCATTTTATGCTGCCCAAGGACGAATCACACCATTTGTCCTTTTTCGTTGCCAATGCCATTCATTGAATTGTAGAAAGCTCTTCTCTGCCGGCGCTGCTGCCTTCTTGAACGATAGGCACTCGGTTGAAGGAGCAGAGAAAAATAGACAAAGACTAATAACAGCAGCATCCAGTATCCTCATTTGGCTGGAGAGGGCTCACCGTAGCGGTAGACCACCATCTTCCGGCCATTTGGCTTCCGGTGGGACGGGAAGGGCTCTACATTCATTTCGATGTTCATTGAGTTGTGGAACAAACCGCTTCCCTGGAAGGAAGCCCTTCGGTAATCCTTTCACCCTGCACGGAACCCGTAGAAGATGTACATAGCTTGGTTTTCCAAGGAAGTCGAATGTCTAGCACTGAACAGGAACCAAGTGACACATTGCGTTCGTTCCACCGAGATTAGCTATTTAATTTATTCGCCAAGATTCTCCAGTCGACGTAGGCGTTCCAATTACAACCTAAACTCAACACCGACGACGGTATTAAAATCAACAATGGGAAAAACCTTCCGAGACAAGTTGGCTTCGTTTGGGTGTTTCCTTTTGGGTAGGGAGGGGGGAATAAAACTCGGATTTGATGATTGTTTGAAAAGCGTGGGACTTTAATTAAAAATAACATGCTGAAATGGATGGATTTTCAGAAGTGGTATAACTCACTGGGGATTCTTTAAGACTTGGTTGCAAGCTTGATACAGCTTGAATGAATCAAGTTATTATCTTCACTATCGAATACACATATAGACTGTTTCGAAGAATAATATTACGCTTTCTTTCTAAAATAAAACAGACCTTTGTTAAATTGTGATCATGTTATTTTCGAACATGTACAACGATGTTTTAATTTCATTTCAGATTATTGATTTCTCGTGGGGTAGGCAAATACACTGTATCAACAAATTGTCCATACAGCACTAACTGAAATGTTGCATCTTTGAAAGAAAAATTAAAACTGAGACCCTTTTGAAGTGGTTTTGTTTCATTTACTGTAAAAATGTATCCTCTTCGTCTCACAGTCATTTTAGTAAATATAAGTACATCTCTATCAGATAAAACCTAAAAATGTTACAATGATGTCAAAAAAATTGTCCGTACACTTACGTCCTTATTTCAAACAAGTCGAGTAAGGAGTGTATCGAATATAAGCTATCCACAAACTTTCTTTCAAATTATGTTGAACCGATATTTTATTCATACAAACCGATATACAAATCATACAAAAAATTGATCCTTTATTGTACGAGGTTAACCTTGAACATAATGAAGACCGGATGAAATTTAAGTTATTCCTTCACGAATTTTCGAACTTTGGATCGAATGCTCTTCATCAAGTTCCGGACAAGTGTTGCATCGCATTTTTGGACGCTTGAGCCCAAATTTTTTTGAACTCCTGCATGTTCCCAGCTGTCTTCTTGAAGACCCTCTTCACGATTGCCCAGTAACGTTCGATGGGTCGAAGCTGAGGGCAATTTGGTGAATTGATAATTTTCTCAACGAAATCTATACCCTTTTCCGCAAGCCAATTGAGAGTGGTTTTGGCATAGTGAGCCGACGCTAAATCCGGCCAAAACAGTGGAGGTGTACTATGCTTCTTATATAAAGGCAACAATCTCTTCTGGAGACACTCAGATCGATAGATTTCCGCATTTATAGTTCCGGTAGTGTAAAAAATGGTTGACTTCAAACCACAGGAACATATTGCTTGCCATACCTTTCGACCGAATTTCTCCACTTGAATCGACCTGTCCGCATCGCTCACATCCTCCCCAACGACGGCAGTAAAGTATTGTGGACCTGGAAGGGTTTTTGAGTCCTCCTTTACATAGGTCTCATCGTCCATCAAAACGCATGCATCCGGATGCTGCAAAAGACACGAATACAATTTCCGGGCCCTTGTTGCTGCTCTCTTCTTCTGTTCTGCACTTTGTTTCGAGATTTTCTGCTTCTTGTAGGTCTTCAGGTGGTTTCGCCTCCTGCTTTTTTGGCCAAATCACGTATTGACATTGATTTGTTCTTCATGATTAGAGATACGACTTTCTGCTCCAGTTTCGGGTTGGAAGAACCGGGTTTTCTGCCTCTTCCTGGTAGCTCATCCAAAGAATAGTGTTCCCCAAACTTATTAATGATGGTTTTAACACTCGCATGATGAATTCCAAACCGCTTCGCCAATTTTCGCATAGTAATACCCTTCTCACTTAGCCATGTGTCCAGAACCTTAATTTTCACTTCCTTTTCAATACGCGACATTTTGAAAACGCAGAATTTGAACCGCACAAACAAGTAAACAAAAGAAAGCTGACAGTCAAACGCACAGCATGCAGTGTTCAGAGCATAAAAAACCATCACAAATACATGCGTACAACGCAAATGAATGTGGATAGCTTATATTCGATACACTCCTCGACCACGTAGTTTTGGGCCGCTTTTTCATATTTTTGGCAGATATGAACGGCTTCTTCCGTGCAATGCAACCTCGGTTACCTTTATTATGGAGAATATTCCGTACTGTTTGGAGGTTAACTTTAGGGAGCACTCAACCTAGGAAATTCCCGCAAACGTATGCGATGGTGACGAGTTGTCAACTTTGGCTTACGGCCTCTTCCGGGAGGCGTCTCTGGAGATTGTGCTCTCTAGTAGTCACATACTGAACCGATGATCGTGGGCGGTTTACTATGCCTTCAATTTCAGCCAAACTTTTACCATCATTTTTCAGGTGAATAATAACTTCTATCGGAATTTTTCGGTGATTAGCAGGCATTTTCCTGAAAATTAACGCTGGAATACTCAAATTTCAGAGAAAAACACTAAAATAAGCAAATTTTACCTTGTCTGCTGTTGTAAACAGTGGTAAATTTTTCTCTGTAATGCAACGCGTGCTTTTGCTTTTGTTTTGCGTTATCTGGCTTAAATTTACATGAAATATCCTATTATTTTCTGCCAAATCTAACATTCCCTTTATGTGCATTAGATAACGCAGAAAATTCAGTGTTTCTTTTTATCTGTGTATGCCAGAAATTGAAAACACATCAGTTGCTGCCAAGAGGGCGACAATTTCACTGTAGCAGTAACCAGTTTAGACTGCTTCGACGGAACAGCATCGCGGCGGATCGGACTGATTCTGTACACAGATAAAAAGAAACGCTGAATTTTCTGCGTTATCTAATGCAAATAAAGGGAATGCTAGATTTGGCAGAAAATAATGGGATATTTCATGTAAATGTAAGCCAGATAATGCCTGAATCAAGCCTGTTGTATGAAAGATTGCAAGCAATATAGTTGTTTACGCTCCTTTGGCTTGGAATTACACGAGGGGAAATTTTACGCACTTGTTAAAATTAATTATTTTTTTCTGTGTAGACTATGTTTGCTTCCGAGGTGCCGCCACAATCCACTTGTCGAACCACCTTTGCACGAAATAATTTGCGGGCTCTTCAAGCGTTTAGCGCGGTTTTCTGGAAGCTTTTTGAATTCTTTCCATATGCCACTTTTATCTATACACCTAGTGAGCACCGCGAAATTGTATACACTTTATTAAGAATACATGTACTTGCTACTTCGTTTGTTTTTGCAAAACCCGCCATATGATGAGCCATATTAGCTAGATCTTTCTTTCACCAAATGTGTCTGAGCCGTACCAGACTTCAATGAAAGAAATGATGGGATTTGCTAGCTCTTTGCGGCAAGACTTAACGTATCCTGACAAGACAGGAAATGAAACGGCTGCCACTCAGGCTATAAAGCCATCGGGAAAATGAGTGTGCTTCTCGGGCTCTTGCGATAACTGTTAAACTCTTCTTATCCTGATAAGGACGGTTGGTATTTTTCAAGCCAGTTGACAGCAATCACTCAATCAGCAGTGGACTGTAACACTGGACAGCAATTCTTCAGGTGAATGGAGCCAGACCCTCCGATTCACTATTGTCTTGTGTCGTTCACGAAGGGCGTGAACAAACTTCAGAACTTAATCGTTACATACAAATTCAGGAAGTGATGACGTCCTTAAAACGATCAACGCACTGTGAAATCTATTTAGGGGCTATTCATAAACCACGTAGACTTTTCTAGGAGGGGGGGTTTGACCAAAGTCTACGCTCCATACAAAAATTCAAAAAATTGTATGGAGAAAAGTCTACGAGGGGGGAGGGGGGGTCTGAGATTTTCTAAAATGAGTCTACGTGGTTTATGAACAGGCCCTTACGAGACTGATGCTTGCGCACGAAGTGATTTGTTTGTCTAACTATGCACGAAAAATTAGTTCCTACAAAGAAACTCACCGCTACTGCGGCGGAATTCGAAACAAAATAGCGCGTATTCATTATTTTATGGTTGAGCTAGAATTCAGACGTATCTGCTTGACTCCGGATGAAGTCAAGAAATGTGTCATCCTACCACGCAAACTAATATGTCCAACCCTTAGCGTATGGTTACCTCTATCAGATAGTTATATTGAATTGCATAAGCGTTCACTGAATCATAAGAAATCATCAAAGGAAGTCATTGTTTACAAAGGCTGTTACGCCCTATTTCCAACTCAACGATGAGTTGTTGTTAGCGAGCAGTCAACAACCGACCCATACAAAGCAATGACGCTCGCGAAAAGGTACACAACGCTTGTGGGCTAGCCTGTTGCATAAGGCTCGAACGCAGTGATAACGGAAGCGAAACTGGGACGGCAGCGGAACAGCCCACTCTGACTAAACTGCTTGTCGGATAAAAAACTGACGACAACTGTCAAACTTGCCGTTTCCGTTCCGTTTCTGTCCACATTACGTTTGGGCCTATAGACTTTCGGACAGAGCAAGATGACGTGAGAAACAATGATAGCGAAACAAAATATAAACCGAGGGACTGATAAATTAAAATCGGTTCAATTGTGCAGAATATTACTTAATTTTATCAAAAATAGTTTTGCTTATAGGAGGATATTTTTGTATTTTCGGGAAATCCCGGGATTCAAGCTTTTTTTAATCAAAACTGAAAATACTACTTTCCCCTTACTGAAGAAATTAAAATCTTTTACGAAACTTCATGTCGATAGCCGTCAAGCTGGTTTTAAAAATCAGAAACTTTTCAGGAATGGTTTTTAGAATATTTCCAATAATAACTTACAATTCAAATTTGCATATTCGATTTTTGTTTGAAAACCGACTCATCCTAATCCCACATACAAATAGACATGATCATTTATACAATTCAACTGCACATGGCCTATCACGATTCGAAAAAAATGGGTTGCTGCAACTTTACTATGACTTAATTGAGTCATGAAGAAGTCACCTTAACTTGTTTGTAATAAGTGTGCGTGCTACTAGGGATGTTTATATAATAAATTACAGTATACAGCATAGTAGTTTATTAAACTCCTCGCCGCTGAGAAAGGCCGGCGGTAAGATACTTTTGATGATTCGAGTAATCTATTTGGCAAAAACATTATTTTCCGCTGGAAGGTGCCCGGCTCCGGTATGGCTTCGGCAGCGGATGCCGCCCACGCGGATTATCGATTTTATCGACCCATTGCCACGTTAATAGGTCAAGCGGGGAAACTTGCAACACTTTGCAGCGCTTTCTTCTGGCTTGTAGATAAGCAAGCGCAAGCGATAATTTGTGAGCCAGACTCGCAATCCCGAGTCAACGGACGAGATAGAAAAAAAAACGAGAAAAAATCGTCGTAACGAGAGAGCGATAAAACACAACCGTACTCAATCAAACTTGAATATCCCAATGAAATCATTTTGGTTCGAATCATGTGCTTCATACTAGCGCTGATAGCATTGCCTTGAGGGAAGAGAGACACAAACATGCAGTACGAAGCAAATTTCACAATAGGAGACGGGCTTCAGTTATTAAACCAGACACCGGCAACAAAGCAAAATAAATTGGCAGCTGAGGGGTGTGGCTATGGCTGTATTAAACATGGAACGAAACCAACTGGAATAAAAAGAAGAAGTCAATTTGAACAATTTGTTATCCGTTTTTGAGGACCCGGAAAGGGAAAACTATAATTTCAACCTGTTTGTTTGCAGATTTGTGTGGGAGCAAAAGTAGGTCATTTTTAAGTAGAAATTGAACTATGTACTTATACGAATAGCACCTAATTGAAATTTGAATTCAAAACATTTGTATGTTTTTCCGATCAAATGGTGTACAAATGAAGTCATTTGAGTCAGTTGAGTTAAACGAGAGTAATTAGCGTTCAAAAACTTTTCACTTTTGTGTAACGCTCTCATTTTTCAAAATTTTGAATTGATACCCGGTATAGAAAAGAGAAACGTAGTCCAACGTCAAATTTGTGTTTTCAAGTTAGATTTTTTTTCCTTTTAAAAAAGTGAAAACCCCGATGAAATGTTGGCACAAGAACAAATATTAACTGTATACTTCTAATCAGTACGCAAGAGATCAGTTCTTTCTTTAGTACAGATCGAAACACAACAGTGCTGGCTAGCATACTCTACAAATAGTAGAATGAAAAACGTAAAAGTGATTGGTTTATGAATGAAAGAGAGCGAGCCCGGAGAGAGTCTCTCAATTGTAGATTCGCCCTAATGAAAAAAAACCCTAGAGTTTATAAAAAACATGAATTCCAATTAAAAAGCATATACATTGTAAGAATTATGTTGGATAGAAGAAAGCTTTTTCATAACTAATTCTCAACAAACGGTCCAGGAGGTTAGGCTTTGTGCACAAATTACGTAACGCGAAAAATCGGGATTTTGGACCCCCTCCCTCCCCTATGTAACAATAGGCAACACTGACCAGACTCCCCCCTTTAATTACGTAACGCTCACGGACCCCCCCCCATTTCTCACCGTGATAGTAAAACATCCCAAAAACTGTTGTTGTTTTTGTTTTTATGTTTTAATTCTCATTTGAGTGGCTTGGAAATTCGTAAAGATTGCAAAAAACATTAGTCAATTAATTTCTTTTAAGTAAATTTTTTAGCTATTATAAAGATTACGAAAAACATTGCACCTCATTGTACTGCATCCATTCGGGTTACTGGATGATCTTAAAACTGTTAAAACATGTTAGTTCCAACAACTTTACTAAAATGTCTGAAATTATTTACTGTGAAGAGAACTTTGAGAACACAAAAAAGTACAAAGTTTTATTCGTTTAGCTAAAATATCGTTAAACGTTTGCAAACAGCATGATGCAATGCATAATATTAGTACATGAATTGGGTGATTGAACGCATTGATTAGAATCAATATTTCTTGTAATGCAATCATATATTTGAAACAAAAAAATTTCCTATCGAATCCAATATCGTTATTCAATTAGTATTTTTACAGAAATCATTATTGATTCAACAAAATAATTTTGTAGAGTAAACAATCAACAAAAAATTTAACGAAATTTCTTATTTTTTTGATTCAACAATAAATGCTCTTTGTTTTCAATAAAATCCTCCTTTGCAGCGCTTTAGGAACAAAAAAAATGTTGTTGGTCCAAAAATATAATCGGTATTGTTTGAATAAATAAAAATCATAGGTAATCCGTGTTGAATATATACAGAACAATATATTTCTCAGGGTGTAGATGTATGATTTATGGAAAAATAGCACCAATTGTTGATTCAAATCGTCATAACATACCTTTCAATTCTAGTACATCACACATTTAAATTGTGAGTCTCCATTTATCGAAGCTTTAAGAATTTGGTCGGAAATCAATAGATAGACTTAATCCACTTTTCTTTAAAATTTCATACTTCTTGCACCACTGGCCATAAACGTGTTTTTATACTCCAAGCCTCCCATAAGAAACACATGCAGTTGGCCAACATCAAAGGATTTAAAATTTAAAAACTATGGCGATAATTGGTGCAGTGTTTCAGTTATGGCAAACGTGATTAATAATACAAAACACAATTTTTGATCAATTTCGATAATTTTACTTCAAACTACGGATTCACAGCTATCGTTTGACGATTTGAACGTGTAGTTTCCCGGAATTTTTAAACATAGTTCTTAGCTAGTACTAAATTAACCTTTTCCTACTTGCTACTTGCTACTTTTACTTGGCAATACCGGGAAATTTTAATAGTGGAAATTGGTTATTCACTTATGATTTTTTATTTCAAATTGGTTATTTTGTTACGTAACGATTTTAAAACCCCTCCCCCTATGTCACAATTAGTAACAGTTGCTCAACCCCACTCCCACTCCCATTCACGCGTTACTTAATTTGTGCAATAAAGCTATCAAGAAAGACTTTTTGGGAAATTAAAAGTTCAATCTTTCAAGCTGAACAATGCATTAGGTCCGAAGTAACATTAAGGGATTCTCTTCGTTGACTCTCTCTCTCTTTCGTTAACAGTTTGTCCTTAATTACAATTTATATGACCGTACTGTGTGTTGAAAATAGTTGAACATGTTTTCACATAGTCCTAGGCACGTAACGATAAAGGCGACAAAGAAAGTCTCTCAATATTACTTAGGACCTAATGCATTATTCAGCTTGCTATCACCTTTCAATGTACCGCCTAATCTCGTTACACTGAACGATGCCTACCTAACTCCCTGCTCCATCTATTCCAAAACATACAGCTACAAAGACACGCACTTTACTCAATCATCTGAAATTTATCGCTAAATTTTGCGAGCTATAACTTCAACCTCTGATCGAAGATTTACGAGACGGAAACCAATCGAATGGTGTAAACAAATTATTCAACCCACGTTCCTCTGAAGAAGAAGAAAAAACACAACACTTCCCAACGAGAAGGGAAATAATGAACTGAAAAACGCCGTTCTTTCTTCATCGCTTAGAAAGGATGCCGAAGAGACCGGTTGGTTAATCCATCAAAATGATGAACCACGCGGGAAGTCAACACCGACCGGATGGCGGAGGAGGAGGAAATCAATCTTTCGCGAATCAAACTGCCAACTAGCTGCTGTTGGTTATTTTCGTTCCAGCACTTTTGGGGTGGTCTCATTAGAAGAGCGTCGTAAGCAAAGTGCCACATTGCCAAGGAGTAGGCGGTGGGAAACTTTTCACTCAGCTCGGATGGATTTCGAAAGTTGTGGTGTGCAAAATCAGGAAGGAAGGAAGATTGTAGCTTTCCGTGTTGGTAGCTTTCAATCGGAATCACTCTCCTCCCTGGACTTTGTTATTCTGCTCAGTCGTGCTTACAGACGTTCGTGAACGTTTCATCGAATCGAATCATAGTTATAGATGCAAGCTGGAATGCTCTTTCCAGGCCACACGTTCCTTCCAATGTTCCATTTCTTGAAGCATGATCATCGTAAAATATTGTGCAGAGCCAAATATTTGTGCAACGATTTTACGACGGACCGAGAAACAGCAAACGACATTCTCCAGCTTAGTTGATTGAAGCCGGGCAAGGTGCTTGAACCAAAGGGATTGCCTTACTCTGGGAAGAAAATCGAGTCCTTGGCCTTTTCGAGGTGAAAGCAACTCTAGATGTAGAGCGGAAGTAAGCTGAAAAGTAGCAATCTAATATTAACTGTTCTCCAGTGTCTCCTATCTCTGCAAGCAAGTCCACAATTGCAATATGAGAAAGGGAAAACTACCCTACTTTTCACTCGATAGGAGAAAGTTTGTTCCACGAAATGGCGCACGATTGCATGTTGGCGAAGTTTCACAGTGCAGCGCGGTTAATTGCTTGAATACTTGCAAGTGCCGTGCAGTCTTTTGATTTTTCAAATAAATTGAATCCATGTAAATTTAATAGTTCGATGCTTCTGAGAGCATTATATTACAAAGTAGAATGCGCCACTCTTTCACGAAGGAAGGGAAAACATCGAAACGGGAATGCGCATCCTGTTTCCCGGAAGCGAATTCCAACACCAAGAAATTCCAATCGCGAATGAACGAAGACATGTCGACATCTTATCACATTTCAGTCTGCAATTCCTGATCCTCGTTAAATGCTTTCCCTGTTGCAAAGTCGAAAACACACCGGTCGGTCTGGAAGCGCTCTCTTCCACTCACAGTGTAGATATGTAAATTGGATCGTTTCCAATTTGCATAATAGAATCATTCATAAGCGTACGTACGGCGTCGTCGTCGTCGGCATCATTGACGCATCCAGGGTCCTTTGCCATGGTTGTCCTAATTGTCTTTGGTGTTGGTCACGCCTCCAAGCCTCGGCGCTTGACTTGTGGGATTGAAGCATTTCGGCAATTTTTCCCGGGAGTGCGATTCGTGGAAAAGTTATCTCCATTGAGCCTGAACCGCCAGACGAAAGTCAGAATCGTGTTCTATCGCTAAATCGACATTTTTATTCCTACTTTCATCGCAGTTGACAGTTTAGATAGTGAGTTTAGTTCTTTATGCTTCTATGATGACAGTTTAATGCGTTTTTTCCTCTTTGCGCTAGGTTTTTTTTACTCCCGTGTGCCATTTTGGTACTAGGGTTTTTTTAATTCATTGCATGACGATTTTATTTTGGAACGATGTGGATCAGTTAGAAAATTGGTAATTTATTCAGAATGTGAATTATAACAACTTTGTTCAGGTTATTTAAAGGGTGTCCACGATGAAATTGCCACACACAAAATTGATTCGCAAAATTCGAGTTTTCATCCGATTGCCATCAAATTTTCAGGGATTGAGAAATAACTATTAAACTTCATTTAACCATTTTATCGTATTTTATTTACAGTCCATACGCAAATGCCCGCACCTTGGCCTTAACCCCGGCCATAAGATTCTGCACAACCTGTGAATCAACCGTTTTTTGCATGTAAACCCATACTTTCTTCAGTTCCTCGACTGTCTTCACTATCTTAGGTCGTTTAAGAAGGTGCTGCTTCATAATCGCCCAGTACTTCTCGATGGGGCGGAGCTCCGGAGTGTTGGGAGGGTTGAACATTTTCGGCACGAAATTGACCTTATTGTCCGCATACCACTTCAGCACGTCCTTGGAGTAGTGGCATGAGGCCAAATCTGGCCAGAAGATTGTTGGGACGTTGTGGGCCTTCAGGAGAGGAAGCAGCCGCTTCTGGAGGCACTCTTTTATGTACACCTGTCCGTTCATCGTGTCCTGGGTCACGAAAGGTGCATTCCGCTTCCCGCACGTGCAGATGGCTTGCCAAACAAGGAATTTCTTCGCAAATTTGGACATCTTCTGAGTGCGGACATGCTCCGGAACGCTGAACTTATCCTTGGCCGTGAAAAATAGGTTGCCGGGGATCTGTTTGAAGTCGGCCTTCACATATGTTTCGTCGTCCATGATGCAGCATTCAACTTTCGTCAGCATGTTGAGGTACAACTTCCTGGCATGGGTTTTGGCGGACTTGTTCTGCTTCTCGTCGCGATTAGGGGCCTTTTGTACCTTGAACGTTCGAAGCCTAAGCCTAAGTTTGCCCAGCCTAAGTTTTGGCCTTCTGGACAAAACTTCGGCTTAGGTGCAGCTTCTTAGCCACATCCCGAACGGAGGCGTTCGGATTTCGGTTGAAGGCCCCAACTACGCTGTTGTGATTTTTGGTGTTGTACGGAATACTTTTTCCTTCACTTCTGGGCTTCCGATCGGTGGTCAACCGTTCCTCGAACCGCTTAATCACTCGCGACACCGTGGAATTCGTTTTAGCGATGGAACGATGCGAGAGATCCTTGTTCTCGTGATGAATGCGCAAGATTTTATCACGCACGAGCTGTTCTTTCGACTCCATTTCCGCGAGTTTTGATCACAGAACTTTAAAACTTGCAGGATGTAAATAATGCACTATGAACTAAATCCACCCAAACTTTCATTAAATTCTACCCAACGGTTAAAAAGTTAGAGCAATTTCATAGTGTGGCAATTTCATCGTGGACACCCTTTAGTCAGACACAGCTATAAGGCAATTCCATGGTGGACATGGCAGGGCTCTATTCGAGGTCCGCTTTTGGAATGTTTCGTGACCAAACATTTTTCATCTTCCTTACACATTGAACATTATGAATCACATTGCATATTAACAACTTTACTATACAATTGGCTTTAGTGTTTCTGGGCGCATTTGATTAAGTTTTAAGGGCGCATTTGATTCAGTTTCCATAGATATTGTTGACGAAGTAATTTGTCGCCAATTTGTGTTTTTATCGCCAACAGAATGAAGTTGAATTTTATGTTATTTAGTGTTGTATGTAATTCAAACGATGATAAGAACATTAGTTTACTAACAAATTATAATTAGAATAATAAATACACCGAACGATGTTTATTACACTTCTACACACAGTCCACAATTCAATTGTCTGATCAGTTCAATGCTCCCTTTTATGACAATAGAGTCTACTTTGACATATGAGCTATTGGCTTATTTGGATGAACCGAGGGGTGTAATGAACACCGTGTTGCCGGAACATCCTCCCCCGCATGACGACTGAAGTTACACTTCCGCGTCATCAGATGTATCTATGTCCAACAGGGCAAGTTTAACCATGGGACGCTGCATAACTCCTCCAGCAGTCTGTATATCCGTTCTACGTGCTACACCATCTTTTCCAACATACGTCCGTATTAAACGCCCCCTTAACCACTTTTTTTCTAACTTTCTCGTTTTCAACTAAAGGGTGATACGGTCAAAATTTGGTCAAGGGAAAACGCGTGTAAATCGGTGAAATCGTTTATTTAAAAAATCAAATTAAATTTCTTTTTCAAGTTCAATTAGTATAAAATTCAGGAAAAATATTCAGTTAGGCTTCCGCTTTTCCAAATCCGAATTGCCAGGCCTTACGCTTGACCCCTGCCATCAGATTTTGTACAGCCACCTTGTCCACCTTCTTCGCCGCAGAAAGCCAGTTTGCCTTCGTCCTTAGCAGTTTTTTTGGTCTTCTTTAGGTTCCGCTTGACAATAGCCCAGTATTTCTCAATTGGGCGGAGCTCTGGCGTGTTGGGAGGGTTCTTGTCCTTGGGAACCACCTGCACGTTGTTGGCGGCGTACCACTCCATGGCCTTTTCACCGTAATGGCAAGATGCCAAATCCGGCCAAAACAGTACGGAACAACCGTGTTTCTTCAGGAACGGCAGCAGACGTTTATTCAAACACTCTTTCACGTAAATTTCTTGGTTGACAGTCCCGGAAGCTATGAAAATGCTGCTTTTCAAGCCACAGGTACAGATGGCTTGCCAAACCAAATATTTCTTTGCGAACTTTGACAGTTTCGTGTGCTTGAAAATATCTGCTACCTTTCCCCTTCCTTTGCCGTATAAAACTCCTGTCCCGGAAGCTGCTTGTAGTCGGCTTTGACGTAGGTTTCGTCGTCCATTACCACGCAGTCAAACTTCGTCAGCATCGTCGTGTACAGCCTCCGGGATCGCGCTTTGGCCGTCGTATTTTGTTTATCATCGCGATTTGGAGTCACTACCTTCTTGTAAGTCGATAGTCCGGCTCGTTTTTTGGCTCGATGCACGGTTGTAGACGATACACCCAGCTTATTTGCGGCATCTCGGAGAGATAGGTTAGGGTTTCGCTTGAAACTACCGGCAACTCTCTTTGTCGTCTCAGCGGCTTCCGGTTTTCGATTTCCCCCCGATCCAGACTTCCTGGCTGTCGACAAACGTTCCCCAAACACTTTAATTACATTTGTAACGGTTGATTTGGCAACTTTTAGCGATTTTGCCAACTTTGCGTGCGAGTAGCTCGGATTTTCGCGATGCGCGAGCAAAATTTTGATACGCTGCTCTTCTTGCTTGGACGGCATTTTGACAACTGAAGAGTGAATTCCAAAATCAAAATAGGAACAACATTCTACACACACACACACACACACCTTCAAAATGAGGGGTGTTCAGGTTTTTTAAATGCAAAATTGAAAGAAATACGTCAAGTTGATATTGACCAAATTTTGACCGTATCGTCCTTTACTACAAAATCCCCCACTTTAATATCTCTAACATCCTCAAACCATTTTGTTCTTCTTGTGATTGTAGGTAAGTACTCCATCAACCAGCGCTGCCAGAACTGATCCAGCACATATTGAAGCATATTCCAACTTCCTCTCAACGCTGCTCCTTCACAAACGGGATCTTTGACAAGTTGCTTTACTCCCTTGGAATTCATCATCAGAAAATGGTTTGGGGTCATCGTCTTCTTCGTTATTGAGTGAAACAAAGGTTAACGGTCAAGAATTAATCATATGTTCAGCTTTCGCTAACAGCGTCACAAGAGACTCTTCATCGAGTTTTCGAATGCTAGGTATGCTACCCAAAGCAACCTTGACCGAACGCACCATCCTCTCCCAACAGCCTCCCACGTGTGGCGCCAATGGAGGATTGAATCTCCACTGAGTGTGGGCATCTGTAAATGTACTGCTTACGTCCTGATTTATTTTTCTAATCTCATCAGCAAGTTCTCTGCTGGCACCGACGAAGTTCGTTCCGTTATCCGTAAATATTTCCAAAGGGGCACCTCTGCGTGCAACAAATCGACGGATTGCTTTCTTACAAGAGTCCGTAGACAGAAAAGCGACTACTTCCAAATGGATAGCACGAACTGTTAGACAGGTGAACAGTGCTATCCAGCGCTTTGCCGAACCTTTGCCAAACTTCACTTGGTAAGGCCCGAAGTAGTCTATGCCGACAAATGTGAACGAACGAACGAGCGATGTTAGTCTTTGGAGTGGTAGCGATCCCATCCGTGGCGCTACAGGAACTGCCTTGTACACGCGGCCGCAGTTGCAACTCTTCTTGACAAAGCCCAAGCGTCCTCTGAGCTTCAAAATGTGAAATTTTTGCCGGATCTCGTTGACAACCGTCTCATCGTTAGCATGTTTGTATTGACGGTGCTACCAATCTATAACTAGCTGGGTGATGTAGCTTTCTCTCGGAATAATTATGTGGTATCTGGAGTCGAACGGTACAAATTCTGCAGCCGATAATTGGCTGTTCATGCGAATCACGCCGAACTCATCCAGCGTTGGTGAGAGTTTGGCTAGAGGGCTGCTTTCTTCTAAACGCTTGCGTTGTTTGTCAGGTACTTTATAGATGTGCTGCAGCAAGATGACTTCATCTGAATACTTATCAGATTGAGCTGTCCGGTAAAGTATCCGCTCCGCTTGCAACAGTTTCACTTGGGTAATATCCGATGTTTCAGGACTTTTCTTCAGTCGACGAGCTTGCAGGTTGCTGATAAAGCGATGGACGTACGCTACACATCTATGAAGACGCTCCTATTTTGAAAAGCGCTGAGCTTCCAAGACTGGCGCTTCTGCGAGATGCCTGCATACGTATGCCGGTCGTAATTCTTCTGTCGTTTTGATGCTGTATTCTTCACGAGTCCTAGGCCGGTGTTCCTCTGACTTGTACAGAAATTGTGGTGCCCGATAATAACCGTTTTTTAGCATTGAATGATGGCCCTTTTCCCCAATTTGTGGCTTCGTCTGCCGCATTTTGATGTGTATCAATCCAACACCATTCCTCCGGTTGAGACAAGTTGAGTATTTCATTGATCCGCAGTGCAACATATTGCCTATAGCGCCGAAGGTCCGATGTAATCCATGCATGTACGGTTGTAGAGTCGCTCCAGAAATATGTTCGATGAACCTTCAAAGAGTGTCCTTCCTCGATCGTTCTTCGTAGGCGTGCTCCCAATACTGTGGCCAGTAATTCTGCTCGAGGCGTAGATATTGGCTGAAGAGGTGTAACTTCCGTTTTCGATTACACCAAAGCGCATCGAATGGTTCCCCGATCGATGATACGGAAGTAAGCAACCGCTGCAAAAGCCTGATCGCTGGCATCAACAAATACGTGCAGTTCAAGGGTTCCGTAGCTATCAGGAACGTAACCTGGGAAGTAACAGCGTGGTACTTCAACTGTATTCATTCCCCGTAGCAAATCGAGCCACTTCTCCCAGCGACCGATGATTATATTCGGTATCTTCTCATTCCATCCAACTTTGGCCATCACTTGTAAGGCTTATTCTACAGCTTCCTCCACGGTGTCAACACTATCCAAGTAGTGGTCTACAAAGTGCCGATGCAGAATGGCTTTTGTCGCTCTTGGGTACAGCTGTTCGTACTCCGTTGCATTAAAATTCTTCACGAATTGTGCCTGTGTAGGTGAACACGAAGCTCCAAATATCGACACGTCCATTACCATTGTGTCCATAGGCAGGTTAGCAGAGTTTCGAAAAACGTATAACAGGGCGCTACGATCTTTTTCACGAATGAACAATTGGTGAAACATTTCCCTTACGTCCGCTGTGATGGCAACTTTCCGTTCCCGATATGGATACATCACATGCAACAGCGGAGTCAGTAAATCAGGACCTTTTATTAGCATCGAGTTAAGGGACACACCATCAACCGTAGATGCGGCGTCCCAAACCAATCTGACTTTTCCTGGCTTTTCAGGGTTCAACACAACCCCCAGTGGGAGATACCACGTGCGCCGGGGGTCGAATCGCATCATTTCTTCCGCTGTAGCTTTATGGGAATATCGTTTCTCCTGATATTCCACGATTTGTTTTCGGACGTTTTCATATAAATCAGGACTTTTGCTTAACCTTCGCTCTAGACATTCGATTCGTTTAACGGCCATTAGCTTGCTGTCTGGTTTTCAAAGTTGTCGTATTTCCACAAGAGTCCAGTTTCGAAATGACCATTAGGTAATCGCACAGTCGTCTCATTCAGAATGGCGAAGGCCCGCTGCTCATCAACGCCTTTAACTTCAGGAACTACTGCAACTCCTAAGTTCTCCAACGCAAAGAACTGGCGTACGTAATTATGCAGATTTTGGTCTGATTGTTGATTGTTTACAAATATGATTGACGACAAGTAAATTATAAGTATGTTTATTGCTTATGTCAATCAGTTGTGTTGTGTGGTAAGTAGGTCAATTTTTTCCCACTGATCAATTTCACCTGAATTTCGCCTGACCGAGAAATATCGTTGAATTAAATGCTCTTGCCTCAAATGGGATGTCCATCAGTTATAAACACATTTGGAAACATTATCAATTAAACAAGCTTATCCCATTTTAATGACGAATCACCCACGGATTACCTTTTCAATTGTTTTTGCACAACTCCAGCAAATGTTCCCATCCATCACAGCCCAACAAAACGCAAGCCTAACAAAAAACTGAAATATTCATTGGAGCACAAGTGTGTCCACTCTACACAACCACAGGTTTCAATATCGAACCCATCAACGTTCCTACTTATCATCCGGAGCAACCACAAACTGCACACTGGTCTAGAATGAGAGTTTAGACGGCAAGACAAACTTTCAATCTTAGTATGAAATAATAGAGCGAAATTTTTTTTTTTTTTTATATAATCATTTATTTGCACAGGCTCAATCGAATTAACTTTACAGAGCCAAATTTTCATATTTTTTACATCATTTATCTTAAAACTAAAGTTAGAGGAAAGAGCCGATTACTCGCGGCCGTCTCGAGGTTAATAGGAATTACAAATTACGGATGGAAGAGGGTGGGAATTTAAAGTATGGTTTACATAACATTAAATTTAAATTTTAATTATCTAAACACTTATAACTATACAATTTATGGTTTCTTTTGACTTGAACATTTCTTGAAAAAGAAAAAAACACACACATACACACACATATAAAAAAAAACTTATACTAAACATACAGGTTAAACTAGAGCGAAATTGGTTCTAACACTCTTTTGGTTTTATAGAAAACTAGGGTGGCCCTTGCTTTCATATAAATCAAAAATCTAACTTATTTTTATTAATCAGAATTATTATTATTATTAATTTTTTGAAAAAAAACTGTGCGTTTCGTAGTTGCTACTCCGTTACCGATCAGAACTAGTGTAATTGCACAGAGAACCACATAGATGGAGCTTGGGAGTAGCTTTGCATCTTCAATGTACAAGTTCACTAGTTCATTCTATTTATAGATCAGTACCGGCGCCGGCCAAGTCCTCACGGTCTTTTGGAGAGGGGAAGGATAATTAATTTGACAATCGTTGGATAGAGACCGTGTTTACCTCTGCGTCTCTGCAATTGTCAAGGGAAGGATAGATTTGTGTTAGTGAGGCAGGTTATTTTTAGATCATGGATTCACTGTGGTAAGTGATGCGATCAATGAAAGCGCAGTAGACTGCATTTTATTTTAAATCTAGTGGTGATAGAAAGAAGCAAGTGACAAATAGCAAGGAAGGGGACGGGCCTGGGATTGAACTCCCGATCATCTGCTCAGTAAGCAGAACGGGTATCCACAGAGCTACCTAGCCACGTCAATATGTTTATTATTCAGAAAAATTGTAGGTTTACTTTCTCAATTAAAATTTTTAAGAAAAGTATTTTTTCCCATGAGACCTAGTGTACTAACATATACAGCTTTTTATGAATTTGTTTATAAAAAATTTGTCTACGTCAAGAAGAACTTCAACCTAAAGGTACGATTATTTTACTAGTTAAAGTTAAAAGGTCATTTCCTTTATTAATCTGTCTGGTTTGGGCAGATACAACACATGTTTATCAACAAAACTTTTGAAATAATTGTCGCTTTCTTAGTATATCATATCTTTAAACTGGAGACCGGATAGTCTTAGAAAGAATGTTAAATGCCTAAGAGAAGGATGTTTTTGGTATTAGAAAAGTTATAACCACATTTGTTTGGCAAAATAAAGCGATTAATATGATGAACTTATTAAAAGTTGTGCCTTATGATGTTCTGCTTTTTTTTAAAACGGCTTAGCTGACAAATTCAAATAAAAATTCTATATTGAAATAACTATTTTTATAGAGCCACCCTGATATAAAAATGAAAAAAAAACTTTGAACACTTGCTGTATGTAACTTCTTTGGACTTTAGTAGTTTAAGTACAAAGAACTGGTTAGTATAGGTACAAAAAACTCTATTATTGAGCTGCAGAAGCTTTTTACTTTTTTTACCATTTTACCAATTATAAACCTTTTCGATTGAACACACTTTGTGGTAACCAACCAATTGGTCATCACCCTTTGCTCTTCTCAAGATTTTAGTTCCATTTTTATGGCACAGTATGATATACCGCAGAATGGTTCTGGGCCAATAAACTGTGCATTTGAACCTTGTTTAGCAAGCTCGTCTGCCTTTGCATTGCCTTCAATGCCACAGTGTCCCGGAACCCAGAATAATTTTACCGAGTTTTCGTGGCACGCCTTTCGCAAACCATTCACCGCAATTAATGGCGAGATCAACACTGCTTCGCCGTTTTGAAGTAATGCTGGAAATATCCCGTCCATTCCTGCAGATTTCTAAGGCTGAAAAGATCTCAACCCATTTTCTACCCTGGATTTCTTAAAGATCTTGTCAGCCAAGTCATTTGCGGTGATTTTCGCTCTAACAGACATTTGAGATGTCCTTGTAGACCTTCTTCCACCTTCAAGTGATCCATCTCTGATTGGATCTACACACAAAACTGATCCAGGAAAATGTGTTTCCATAATCAGCTTTAACGTTTCACTAAGAGTTTTTGTAAGAACTCCATCCTCATTTTTCAGATTCCCAAGTTCAATCGTATGATCCTTTGCAAGAACCCTCTGAAGTCTTGCGACTTCCGGACTGTTGCTTATGTTTTCACACGTTAGAACCCAGGATCTTCGTTTAGATTTTATTTCTTTATTGTAATCCGTAAGTGCACTCCTATAGGGGGTCCAATCTGAGGTTCTTTTCGCTTTATTAAACAACCGACGAGATGTTTTACGCAGACGTTCCAACTTAGAGTTCGACCACGGAACATCCTTGTTAGAGGACGATTCCTTGATAGGACAACTAATATTGAAAGAATTTAAAATCGAATCATTTACCTTTTGGGAAAATGATTCCAATTTCTGAACTGAATCAATCTTTCCACCTTCTGTGAATAAATCCGAATTCAAAAATTGTGCATATTGATCCCAGTTTGTTTTCATCGGATTACGAAATGTAGTAGTTGACCGATTTCCACCACTTCATTCGAACACAATGTGTCTATGATCCGACAATGACGCTTCCTCAGAGACTTCCCACATTGAAAAACGTTCATAAAGCTACTATGACCTCAGTTTTTCCTCTGGTGGTAGGCACCTCAACCATGACCGCAACAATGTCCCGTTTGAAGAATTCTGTAATGGGATAGCAATTCAGAGTTTTATCAACCAAAACAGCAGTTCTAGGCGTACTCTGCTCTTCATCATTGAACAGCTTACAGTCCTGTGTTTGAATACTAAGTATTCAAGTCCTTTATTGGATCTTGAATTAGTACCACGCCCAGCCCCTCTTTTCTAAACCTCCGACTCATAACAGTAGATGCTCCTTTTGCATGATGGAGGTTCACCTGCAGGAACTTAGTTGGTTTCATTGCTAAGGGTGGCACGCTCTTTCTTGCTTGTCCGGGGAGCGATAGAGCCATCGATGTTTCAAATTGTCAGAGCAATAAGCTCGGCATTTACGTATGGAGTAAGAGACCCAGTTACACCTTTTAGCCAGTTTGCTGTAATTTGATCCTTGCATTCAAGAGACAAATCACCTTGCTTGTAACAACAATTTGTAAAATTAGATTTTACGGCATGTCTTTGCCCCGCTAGTTTTTGTAGAGGAACTTCTTGCAGAGCATCGAACTGCACTGTCAAAATTTTGGGTTTTTGATAATTGTTAACGATTATTCCACTTTTTACCATTTTTGCCGATTGACCTCGATTTAAACAAAAGCAAACTCATCCTTACTTGTTTTTTTGCTTTCTCTTATTTGTATTTAAATTTAAAAATAAATTAAAAATTTTGAAAATAATTTTACCTTTGCGGTTATAACTTTCGATTTCACTTCGGTTTCAAAGAAACTAGCATCACTGGTATTATATTACTTTCACGCAACAATATTTATGCACTAGCTTTTTAGCAAGTCTGAAAGCTCCCCATGCAAGTTCGAAAGCTCCTCATGCAAGTTAGAAAACCAAACTTGCATCCAAGTTTGCAATGAGGTCTTGTTCAAACCAAGTTGAATAAAAGTTTATTCAAGCGTGCACCAGCCTTCTCTCACTTGCCGCGTTCTATTTACTTTTCTTTTTCACTTTTCTACATGGCACACAGTTTATAAAGGATAAATACCTTTTTACACCTGATACACTTTTTTTTTGTTACCGGTATTGATTCAACTATCACTTTTTCACTCACTCTCGATTTATCGATTCGTTATGCACTTGAATAAGCAGCAATATACATGAGCCCGAAGACAAAGGTAGTGTAAACACATCCAGTGATGCCAACAATCAATTCACGTTACCAGTTGAGCATAGATGCGGCTCTAGTGGATCCCTTTCGCTCAATTTTCAACCTACCGTACACTGACGGAACTTTCAACACTTTCTTTTCATATCATTCATTGAAGCAAACATTACTGTCCACTTTTGGTGCCTCATTGTGATGAGCGAACATCTCCTTCTACATCATAATTGTTACTCCACGCACGGAGAGTACAAAACATAACAATTAGAGTATAGAAAAGTTTGCTTTTTGTCGTTTTCCTTAAATTGGAAGTAAGCAATCTATGAATAGGGTATTTTAGGAGAATGTGGATTATAACATTTTTTGATAAAAAATATAACAATATAACAATAATTTAAAATAAACAATAATTGAAAGACAACACTATTCGATTTCACCACACTTAAACTAACGAACAAACCATTGATTTCAAACATCACAATGCGTCAAAAAGTGTTGCATATTAGAACCGGTCACAAATAAATGTAAATTTGTGAACTACTTTCCAGTTTGTTTGATTTAAAAGTGATTAGATGTGATTTTAGTTTTTAGTAGTTTAGTGATTTAGTAGTTTAGTGATTTTAGTTTAAAATTGAGAAAAAGTAGCTGAGATCTAATAAAAATATGTTCTTGCTAGGAAAAACGCCCGTTATCAATATAGATGAAAAAAACATGTTTACTTTAAATTACAAGCCCAGAAGTGACATATCCCGCCAGTATCACAACTAATGTTTGTGCCTTGATATAAACATCCTACGACGTGGCAGCGGAAGAGATGATGAAAATATGAGACACTTTCCCTACTGGCACAGTAGTGCCGCCTATTCAACTTATTGCTACATTAATTCTGACAGTTTGACCATTTTTACTTTTCAAATAAAAACAAATCGGTGGCGCCATTTGTTTGGTTATTGCTACTTGATATCTTAAGGGAAACCATGTTTTTACACAGGTTAATGAAATGAAGTCGAACGTTTGTCTGCGGTTAAACCAAGAACGACCAAACCATTAGAATGTGATGTTTGCTGATCGCCCTGAAATAATACAGAAACCTCGTTATCACAAACATTCGAGTATCACGGCAGAGCTTGTTGTATATTATCTTCACCATGTATTTTTTTTTATATGAGGGTGCGATAATTTTAAGTTGTAGTGTATTGTGGACATTTCGCTTCATTCAACTAAATGTAAACAAATCACTTTCACTTTTTTTTTAAACGTTTTTGAGCATGTTCGTAAAACGATTGTGATGGGGGAACTAGGAGAATTTTAAATCTACACTTCGTTTGATCACTTTTTAAAAATTAAAAATTAAACATTAAAACACTTTTTTCAAATTATCTCTAGTAAACGCGAGCAAATTCCTTTTAATTCTACCAGAAGCTTATCTTTTGACAAATCGCTAAAATTGAGAGTTGAGAGCAAGCAATAAGCAAATTGTGAAAGCATTTAGCTGGAAATGCTAAAAAAGAAGAAGAAATCGCTATAAGTATTTTCCTACTATGAAATAACTAATTAATTTGATTCTGCTCTATGTGAAATGGGCACTTATGTTTTTATGGCTCTCCAACTTGTGGACATAATAGCAGTCAGTTTTATATCACTGTGCCGCGAACCAAAAAATACCGATAATCCCGATAAACGCTCTGCAACCACTTACCGATGTAATTAAATGTGGTTGAATGGGTGGATTTAAAAATAACCATTCAATCACACATGCTCTCCCATCGCATTAAAGCTCCTTAAAAGCTGGGAAAACGCTTATTTTTCCATAAAAAGGTATCGTTGAGCAATAGCAACAAAAAAGCAGAGAATGACTAATGAATACGCTTTCCAGAGCCATATCGTGTGCGATGCACAAGATAAGAACGAGGATTTCAACTTGCATTAATTATCCCAGGAAATCATTTCAAATCACACACAGAGCTCTCACATGGACTGATTAAACATTCAACATTGTGGTTTTAAACGGAACGGAAGGTGGGTGTTGAAAGTGTTGAAGTGTACACTGATCGGTAGGTAGGAACTGATTTCAATTTCCCACTTGGAATCAGACGTTGCCGTGGTTAAGCTGGCGTGTATCGGACCCTCAATTATCGAATTTATCATGCATTCAGATCGCATACAACCGCCTATCTATCTGGCATACTCAATTGAGATGAGGTCGGTGGCTGTCGGATGCTACAATGTAGTTGAGAATCACCCCCGTACGTTTTATGGTGGCGCTTGAATGGCGCTCGGTACTGATAGGATTAGTAGGTTATTTATAGATACATTTTCCTACACGTAGAAAATGAAATCCATACAAATTTCTTTTCTCAAAAAAAACTGTTTTGCTACGGTTGCACGTGACTGAACTGTGGTACAACGGAAGAGGATTGAATAATCACAAATCCCACAGACCCACAACTAACGGCAACGGGCTGAGAAAAGTTCAATCTCACCCTCTCGTCGTTCATCCTTGGTCTGCGTAAAAAGCACTCACACCCTGCCAGTCCGAATTGATTTAAACGAGAGAAACCGGTCCTGATGGTCTTTCCGCCGGCGGAGCTAGGGAGGCCTGTGGTCCTTCGGTGAGTAACTTTTTAATCGTCTTATCTGCTAACAGTGAGGGTGGTGAATGCTTTCAAACTTGGCTCCCCCTATGGAGATTTCCGAACCTTTCTTGGATGTTTACCACTTAACTCGACCATCGAACTTTCAGCTCCGGAATAATGAGATTTCGCTTCATTTGAACTCCCTTGTTCGTTCATCCAGATTCACGTTCCACACCATTCGGGGAGAGCTTTGACGCCAATCCGACCACCAGCCATCGTGTCTTATCCCATCGTATGGTAAATACCCATCGTATTTATGCTTCTGCAGAAGCTTTGCGTACGTTTGGCTCAAGCGCAGCAGGATATAAATAATTGAATTCAACTTTCCGGTTGGCTCGTAATCGTCTGCTAGCTGCAGTAAAAAAAAAGTCGATTCTGAACTCACATACCGGAGAATTTATTTTTAACTGTCTGCTATCACTGTCATGTAATGGTTCCATGTGTCCTTTTGTGAACGTATATTGTTTGGATGGATGGATCGTTTCTAATTGAATCTGGAAGCCTCGGTCAACTTGGCCCCACCAAACCTCACCAACAGACGTCATTTCGGAGCTATGAAGGATCCTCACCGGACCAAACCACGCCATTATGTCACCGAGTGGCCCTCTCTTGAAAACCTATGTACCCACCGCACATGCTATAGAGTGTCGTTACGATGCCGGTAGACAGCCACCAACATGCCTGGATGTTATCCATATTTCACAGGAAACAAAGAAATTGGCATGACGACAAACGGTGCGGCGGAGGGAGAAAGCATTGCTCCGGCGTCGGCCGGGTGTGTAAGTGACGTTCGACATTATGCTATTGTCATTTATTTCCCGGCGTTTCTTTCTTGCCATTTTTGGCATCAACAGAGTCAAAATGCCCGCAGGGGATTCGACAGGCAGGAAAACCCGGGCCATAAAGTTCACACACCAACGAACGAGCATCAAGTGATCGCCATGACAACATGGTTCGAATGGTAGGGCAACGGTGACAAAGCAAGCCATCGCATTGTTGCGTTGTTGTGTCGACCAGATTTCCCATTCATATGTCATTTTGGAAAGAAAAGCGCTCAGGGGGGAAACAATGAAAGTGCCGTTGGAGTCATTTTAAGCTGCTTCGAAATGATTGAGCTTTAAGTGGCTTCAGGTACATATAAGGACAAATGTAGGTTCCGAAAATGTTGACTATTCTCAGCAACCGATTTCCAAACCTTTTTATCGATATATGTTTCCATCGAAACGCTGCACTGAATACATTAATATGTTTATTAATTTTCCATTTTATTAGCTTTCAAATGGTGAGACATTCCGTTGAGCTATATTTTTCTTCGAATAAACCCATTGTTCTCGAAAATGCTGCTGTTTTAGATATCTGTTATAAATTCTATCCAGGTTAAATTTCGAGCACTTTTATTGCTGTGTGGATTTTGAATTGCAGTATTGGACAAAACATGTGCAACTCAAACGGAGCAATCATAAAAAGCATCAGTAAACTTCAATGTTTCGAAATCGAAATCGAGCAAGTTACTGCAGTCGCCGGTTTAGGAGTCTAGATGTTTGCTACATGATTATTGCAGCAATCAGCTGTCAACTGACAGTTCACCGGCAGTGTTTTGTTGACAAGAGCCATTTTGCGCTGGTCAAAACAAGTGCAACTTCTCGCTTTCTTGGACTTAATCCTCTAGGAGTGTTCAAAAAAAGGTGGAAAAGGTTTCGTTTGTTGACAAAAGTGTTCTTACTTGCGTTATTGTACCATAACAAGGCAAATATTGCATGATAAACATTGAGAAAGGTCGATACTCATGTTTTCCTTATATTTATGTTATTAGACACCAAAATGGCTCCTGACAGCCTTGAACTACGAAAGAAAATAATCGATAACTACAAGAGCGGAATGTCACAAAAAACGATTCGTAACAAATACCAGGTGAAAAAATTGACCGTTTCAAGAGTGTGCTCAAAATTTCGTTCAACCGGGAAGATTTCTGTGGACAACCACGGTCCACCACGTCAAGAGAGGAGTCTATGATCGTCAGATGCATTAAGAAAGATCCTTCCAAATCTTCCTTCAAGGTGCAAACGAATTTACAGTTATCTGTATCGAACCGGACAATCCGGAAGCCGGATTATTCTCTCGACGCCCTACGAAGAAACCTGTTTGCTCAATTTCACATTCGCCGGGATGTGCAGAAATGGCGGATGGTTCTGTACAGTGATGAGTCGAAGTTTGACATCTTCAGAAGCAACGAGATTTGCCGTGTAGTTCAACCGACTGGAAAACGCTTAGATTCACGGTACTACCAGAAGACGGTGAAGCATGGCGGAGGCATTGTGATGGTCTGGGGATGTTTTTCTGAGAACGGCCTTTGTCCAATTCACCGAATCGATGGAATCATGCCCCGTTTCATGTACAACAGAACCCTACGGAACTCTACGTTGCTGCAACCAATTTTTCACCGGACTGTGTTTGGATACAATAACCCGATTTCAGCATGTATTCGTGCGTTTATTGCAGTCGAAGAGCTATTCGAGTATAAGGAACCATCTGGACGTTTCGCGAATCAGATAAGATCTTCGTTGGACTAGTTTTAATGTACACGTGTTTTTGTTAGTTTATTAGTTTCTTTTTATTCATTAAGATTGCCTATTGTCAGATGAATTATTTTAAATACAACTACAAATACAAATACAAATACAATAACATCCTGAAAGATGTTATGCTGCCTTATGCTGAATGGAATATGCCATTAAAATGGGTATTCCAACAAGACAACGACCCCAAGCACACCGCCAAAGTGGTCAAACAGTGGTTTAAGGATAACCAAATAATGGTGATGGACTGGTCACCCCAATCTACGGATCTGAACCTTATCGATAACCTGTGGAAGATCGTGAATCAGCGAATTGATCGTGAAGGTGTTCGAAATAAGGACCAGTTGTTTGCACAAATCCAAAAGGCTTGGCAGCAATTCCACAAAACTTCATTGACCACCTGATCGAGTCTATGCCTCGCAGATGCAAGGCCGTAATTCAAAATAAAGTATGCGCTACGAAATATTAAAAGCGAAATTGAATACTGGTAAATAACACGTGAAGTTGCACTTACTTTGTCCAGGAGGAAAACATTGACTTTTTTTTCATGAATTGTTATGTATGAACAATGTTTTTTTTTGTTCTAATAAACATGAGAAGTGCTGTTTCTACAAACTAAAATTCATTTTTCTCCCAATTGACTCTATCTTCAATGTAGAGTTTCATGATTAGAATTGACTGGTTGCAAATGTTTTGTCCAATACTGTATTTCACGGATCGCTGAAACATGTCACTTATATGACAGCTAAAACTCTCCACTTTATTTCTTGTAACATTTAGTAAAATGACGTCGAATCAAGTGGAAGTGCCCAAACGTGTACGAACTGCAGCAAAATCCTTATTTATCTTGCGAAGTAACTAAAACTACCTTGTTTTGTGTTTGCAAATCATTTGAACAGCGCTTGACTGTGGATCGGTAGTTTGGAAGTGGAACAACCCGAAGAGTATAATCCAACAAATGGACAAGAAGGTGTAGCCATTACTGAGAAAAATTCCAACCTTTCTGTGCGAAATGTGGCTTGCAAAGTTGTGAAGTCAAAATCATACGTACCGAAAGTGACCAAAGGCAAGGACTGATGGCGTACAAAATGAAAAAAAAAATGCCAAACCGTGATGACAAGCAAAATTTAACTGCAAAATGTCATGATAAGGAGCTTTACACCATTTTTTTTCAAATATTTTCTTGTACCATCATAGAGGACGAAACATAAGTACTCGAAGACTTCGAACAGCTCCCGGATCTAGCTTTCTGTAACGCAATGCAACGGAACGCCGTTGCCAAACATTTCTGGATAAAGAAGGTGTCCGAATCCCCGAAGAAGGTATAAGAGCTCAAATACGTGCCAAAACAGCTAATCAACCAAACTATCCAAAATGTTTGCTCAATAGAAGAATAATGGGCTCTAGTTAAGCGGAAACTCCTCGAAACTAAGAAGAAAGCAAATGAAATATGGTTATCTAAAAGAATGCCTCAATCGGTCTTCCGAGCTACAGTTCATAATAAAACGAACCTGATTTTTCGTGGCTTTCATAAAACTTTAATAAAACTTAATAAACCTGTATGGTTCTAGCAATGTTACTTGATTAGTCATCAAAATAAAAATCCATAGCATTTTTAAGACATTCATATACCTCAAAAACTAAAATACATACAGGGTGTCTCACAATAGGTGTCGCTACATAAAATTTGGTTAAAGCAAAACAAATCAACCAAATCTTAGCATTCATTTTAAGGATACATGTTATAGAAATAAACCATATTAATTCAATTTGAATCTCTCGCCCTTTTCCTTGATAACTGTGCGCAAATGCTGCGTTAACTCATCGCAGTTGGCACGTACGATTTACTGAGGAATTCGGTCCCAAATATCAACCAAAGGTTTCTTGAACCAATCTAATGTAAGCCTTTTCGTAGGGCCTATATGTTGTAGCATATAACCCCAAACAAAGTAGTCAAGTGGGTTGAGATCCGGTGAAGATGCAGGCCATTCTTCGTTAAGGATTAAATCGAGCAAGTTTCCCGCGCACCACGCTTGTGTCTTCTTTACCTTTTGAGTTGGAGCAGAAACCTGTTGGAAACAATATTCCTATACAGCGTTGAAGCACGAAGAAGCACAGTCGATATAATATTCAGAGCTAATTTTTACGTTAGGTTTTATGAAATGTAGAGGAAGTTGTTTTTCGTGAAACGGTGCCCCATACCATTATATTCGATACATTTTGATAGCGTTCTACGGCTAGTTTATCTCTTGGAATATTGGCAAAACTTTTGCCATACACACGATCATTTCTCGAGTACTTTTTCAAACAGACGTATCTGATTTTATAAACAAAGAGGGGAAGTAAGATTCAAACGTAAATTTCTCAAAACTCTCAGTACCCTCACGGAAAGTAGCATCACCATCATGTGAAGGAAATGTTAATCCTTGTGTTGGTGGCCATAGTTTGCGTAAAAGTGCTAAGGGTTTCACGAATTTTACGTTTGCATTTTACTTCCCCTCTTTGTTTACAAAATCAGATACGTCTGTTTGAAAAAGTACTCGAGATTTGGTTGATTATGACTGGCTGTCTCGAAGAAGGAAGAGCTTTTCATCCAAAAATCAAATCTTGCAGTCGACGTGCCGAACCAAAAATTTCTGCTTCTTTGGACCCTGGCTTGTATTCGACGCTTCATGAACCCGTGAATCCGTTGATGAATATAAACAAACGGAATTGCTTACTTATCTTCAGCGATAAGCTGTCAAACAAATACACTCAGAACGGATATAATCAATTCCGCTGTTTAAATTAACCAGCTGAAATAAACCAAGACTGAAAAAAGGTGCCACCTATTGTGAGACACACTGTACATCGCAACAAATACGAGAACGAAATAATCTTTTCATAGGTTCTGAAAAAAAGGTCAAAACTTTCAAGAAAAGCTATCAAAACGTGGGGAAGGGCTTTTTGGTCCCGAGACTTGATTTGGCCTCTTGTTGCTATGCAGCTGTTCAGAACTTCACCCGATAGGAAAATACTGGGATTTGGTTAAGCGGAAAGAGCGGTTCCGGTCAGTAACTGACAAAACTCTAGTATTTTAGATTTGGACGAAACTTTGCAAACGTGTTCAGTGTAATAGTATAAGTGGTATGAGAAACGGACGTTTTAATTCGATAGTAACTTTTGAGAAGGGCTTATGCGTTTTCATAGTTTTAGAAAAGCAGTAACTCGGATATTGTTCGTTTATCGAAAAAATTGAGTCTAAAAAGAAATGGTAGGACATCAAAATGTCCATGCAAAAAAAGTTGTACACTGATAAAAAAATTAATTAAAAATCATCATTTAAACTTAAAATTTGAGTTCCAAAAATACGATAAATTGATTCCTTTTTTTTATTTAGATGGTAAAATTTGGACAAAAAGACCATTGTTCTAGATGGAAGGACAACGGTGATAATAAATTAAAAAAGTTTTCCTGATAACAATTTTTAGAAGATTTTCATGAAATCAATTTATGTTTTTCAAAAATACTTTCAAATGCCAAAATGTGATTTTTCATCAAATTTCTAATCGAAATGCGCATATTAATGGTCTGCCTAAGAGTAACATTTTTTGAGATATTTTGAATTTAATTTCATGAGTTCCTAAAAACTTAAGAAAAAGGCCCTTTTCATGAGTTATTCGAAATGTTACGTCAACAAAACTATGTTCATTTCAACACACATCACAAAAGTGTGAAATAGGAGCTTCCATGCGATTCAAATAAATGACCAGAATCTAGTTTTTCTGAGGTTTAAAGTAGGTCGAAGTTAAAAGACTTTTTTGCTACTTTCAGATAATTTATAACATGTTTACCTCCCTTGTGTTTTTTGACTTTCACGTTAGCTTTTCTCCTCGTTTTTAATACAAACAGATTTGTTGTACTACTTTATTGTAGTAATATTTAATTTATTATTTATTCACTTTTTATTATTCAACAAAAAGCTGCTCACTTCTTCATTAGAAAACAGTGTAGCAGAAATTTTATTTTCGGAAATATGTACAAAACAATGGTTTTCAGGGTTCCTGGAACAAGTTTTGTTTGCTGGTGTGCTATGCAGTTCTTCTGACACAAAACAAAACAGTAATGAATATATTGATATATATATTGAGTAACGTATTTTTGATGATAAGGTTTTAGATGATTCAGACTATTCAACATCTATTTTTATTTCCGTTGTTGAAGGCGTTGTTGCTTCCGAAGATTTTTGAGCGATTCATCCTGCTGTTGTGGTTCTTTTTCCGGAGGTTTCTCTCGATCAGGATTAAATTCCGGATCGTTTGCTTCCGAAGCACTTTGGTACAGGCCCCCCACGTCTAGTAGAATATCAAGTGGGACTTGGGAAGGTTCTTTTTCTTCTGCTGTTTTTGCTGCATCCCACTCACACCGCTTTCGAAGCTGATTACAGTGCGACCGGATTAACGACTTCTTCTGCTGCAACCATACATTGTAGATCAAGTTTCCGACGCGCTCGAGAACTTGACCAGCATCCCAACTCCAACTGTGGTTCTTGTGAGCCTTAGCCCAGACCAGGTTCTTGGGGTTGTAGCTTATGGCCTTGCTTCCATGCTTCTGGTTGTACTGGTCGTTATGCTCGCTGTGTTCTGGTTTATGAAACGCTGTTGGCGGTTTGAAAAGATCCAGTGAAGTTTGTATTTTTCTACCAAGCAGTACCTCGGCAGGCGATTTCCCTTCAGAAGCGCTTCGACAGGACGTGCAACGGTATCATTCGGTGAGACCCTCTCCTCCCGCCATAATTTTTTTGAGAGTCTGTTTAAACGTATCAACGAATCTTTCTGCATGTCCATTGGACTGCAAATGGAAAGGTGGTGTCTTGAGGTGAAGTATTCCGTTGTTGTCACAGTACCGCTCGAACTGCTGACTGTCGAACTGACGTCCGTTATCGCTAACCAGCGTCTCCGGCATTCTAAAGCGGGCAAAGTTTTCTTGGAGGATATCGTGAATCTACGGGTTTCGACTACTTCAGGCCATTTTGAGAATGCATCAACCAGGATAAGATAGTACGTGGATCGGTACCAATCACCGACGGGACCAGCGTAGTCGACGTGCAATCCATGCCAAGGATTTTCAGGTGCAGGTCAGGATTCCAAAGTTATTCTTGTGTTTTTTTTTTTGGAAATTTTGGCACATTCAGTACATGAACGAACAAGTTGAGCAATGCTTTCATCGTTGCCTGGCCAGTATACGTAAGTTCGTGCAATCGCTCTCATTATCTCGACGCCTGGACGACCCTTATGCAAAAGCTGGGGGACTTTCTTTTGGAACTTGGACGGTATAACTACCCGCTCACCGTAGGTAGGACAGCCGGATATGACAAATAGTTCGTCTTGACCAAGGTGGAATTGTTGGCAAGAGTCGGTTACGTCGGTCTTCTTGGCAGGCCAGCCTTGCTGGACGTGATGGAAAACATCTTGGAGGACAGGGTATTCACTGGTTTTAGATTGTATCGACTCGGCAAATTTCCAGCAACTGATGAACAACATTCTGAAACGTATTTTTCAGCTCGATCGTTCATCAGGCCAGAGGTGGCTGTTTATCAGCCTGGAGAAAAGATCTGCGTAGCCAAAGCTGTCAATCGACACATATTCGATGGTAAAATTGTACAGGAGAAGGGTCCACGCTCAGCGCTGTAACCTGCTGGCAGTGTAAACGGGGATACCCTTTTTGGACCCAAATATGGACAACAACGGTTTGTGGTCTGTTTCCAACGTGAAACGTCTTCCAAAAAGCATTCAATGAAAACGAGTTACGTCGGAAATGTTGCTTTCACAGTGCCATCGGGAAACCTGTGAGCTGTGAGCCTCGATACCGATCGATGAAGCGTCTGCAGATGCCACGATGTCCAGCTGGAGATTGTAGTAAGTTAATGCCAGCGGAGACATCAGCAGTTCCTTGAATCGATCGAAAGAATCTTGGCAGGCCTTAGTCCAATCCCATTTGTTCCCGGCTTTCAGGAGCTGCCCTTTCTAATCTCTGGAATATACTTGCCGTAGTGGAAGATAGTGTAGTGGTGGCATATTGGCAATGGTGGTGACCGGTCGGATGCCATCGCTATCCAGGATCTGGCTCAGATATTTGACGCATGTTAAAGCTGCGTTTCGCGATTCTCACTGTGAAGCCGTACTCAAGAATAAGACTTAGGACCCGTTCAAGATTCCGGTTGTGCTCCTCCTCTGTTCCTCCACCCACCAACAGCTCATCCAGATAACCACATGTACTTTTGAGTTTGGCGAGCACTGCATCTACCAATTCCATCTACCAATAAGCAGGTGAATTGATAGAGTCCTTTGTGGGTATTTATGGCGAAGAGATTCTGGCAGCTACTATCCACCTCTACCAGTAGATGGGCATCAAAAAGGTCGATATGGCTAAAAAATCGACACCCTGACATCTTCGCATAAATATCTTCAGGTAACGAGGATACTGGTTGGGCTCAAGGATGTCGTTCAATCCCGTTGAAAAATCCAAATGCGAATCCGTCCGTTCGGCTTCCGCACGACCACAATTGGCGCAGTCCAGTCGGAGAAAACGACTCTTCAACGGTTCCTTCCATGCTGTAAGATACAGGACGTTTTGGCCGGAATACCGATCTAGGATTTCCCCGAAGTGGCAGCTTGACCTTCGTTCTGCAGCACAGTCCAATTCTGCTGGTAAAATGGACCGGAACGCTGTTTGTCCTCAACTCCACATATTTTCTTTCACAGTTGACTGTGTTTACGGAGACTATCTAGGTTGACTTTTGAATTCGTGCATTCTTCATGATCTTCGCCAACGTGATTAGAATATTGATTCGTTCAGCTACGTGGTGAGCCGGATCCTAATATTGGAATCTTTCGCCGACTTGAGGCCACAGACAAAAATAAGGCATTTAAATTGTTCCTCGGACATGTCGGCAGTTTTAAAGTTCACAAAAGCGCGATTTACATTTCACGAATATGACACGATGTCTTCTGCGTCATCTTTGACCATTTGTAAACATTGATACCGCTGATGAAAAATCGAGACAGTCGATCCGAAAAGCGATTTTAACCTCTCGATGGATCCGGTGAACGTGAATTGCTTGGAGAGCTTTGGGACAATAAAACTCGTGTATTGCTTGTGTGTCGCTGGGTTAAGTTTTCTCATTAAGAGTCGGACGGAATCGTCTAGCTTTTTCGCATCCTTATGGAAAAGCTCAGCATAGCGAGAATACCACTTCGTCTGGTGCTTAGCAAAATTCGGTAATGTTGCTACCCAAGCAGGACCGAATAACTCGATAACTAGCGTTGGTATTAAGGAGCTCAGATGAAGAGGTAAAATACCTAAGTATAATACCATAAAATTGTTCCCACAATGTTATGCGAATACCAAATTGAGGTAGACTAAAATAGTACCTCTCTGGTATTCCCAGATATCCAAAATAACAAGTTTTGTTATTGGAGAGATATTTTGCTTGCAATTCTGAGGTATTTTGCTTAGGTATTTTACCTCTTAATCTGAGCTGTTTAATACCAAGGCCAGTTATCAAGATCAAAATTAGGTATTCATAAGTTGTTGTCTCTTGCTCGGGTAGCTAATGCATCCAGTGCAACGCCATCGCGGGAGAGCCTTCAGGCAAATATGCGTTGCTGACATCTGCTCGGACATCTGGGTGATCAGCTGTTGCTGTTGCATCAGTATCTGAAGCAAGGACTGCTGGAACGCAACTGTCGTTGTCATTGCAGCTAACATCAAACTTGCTTTTCAGCGTCACCGACGGACGAGTACTACTGTATTTGAACGAGATTCCGCAATCCGACACGGTTTTCACTCATCGCCACGTTGTTGCGATACAAAAATATTGCCATTGCATGCAACAAAAGAAATATTACATTATTCAAAACAATTTAAAATAGTTGGTACAATAAAACCACACCTGGACTTTCAGAGACACTTCTTCGCATTGAACGTCGACACAGTTGACGTCTGTCGCTTTGACAGCTGTCAGATCTTGATCTATTCCACTACTGAAGGTTAAGGTGGTCCCTCCAACAGTTCAGCCAACATTTCAATAATCATGCACTGTCAGCATCTGCACAAAGCTGTTCCTGCAATCATTCAAACGAACTGATAAATATTATTGCAAGTATCAAACCAATGGATGGAAAGAGAAATTCAAGCAAAACGGAAATCTAAATCCCGGTGAAAGAACTAAAACAAAAACAGAGAAAGAATAAAATTGACCCTTCCTCGGAATTATATTATTTATTGTTTCAAGAAATAATGGAAATTTATTCAAAGTAATTCAACCCTCTTCAATTTTAATTTTAACACAAAAAAAGCTAGCGAGTCCTCCTTAAGCTCAGTCGGTAATGGCCAAGCTTTATACAAACACCTGTCTACAGAAGTATGGGTTCGATTTAGTATGATTCTTCTAAGGACAATATTTAAGTTTAATGTAAAAAACGAAAATTAAAAATCTAAGAAGTATTGTATTAAATGTACCACATGTGAACTAATCACAAAGCCATTATACTAAAAAAGGTTAGTTATACCAACAATCAATATGAAACTAGCGATTTGAAATTTGTTCACTGTTGTAGGACCCCTTGGTCCGAAGTACACCTTGAAGCCAGCACCTTGCTGTACATATTTGCGGCTTTGTTTTGATTTGCTGTGTTATTATGACAGAATATTTGAGAGTGTGTTCGTGTGAGTTCATTATTAGGGGCGCATTATTAAGTTTGGGACCGAGCTAGGGACCAATGTGCTAGTACTGACTGAGCCAAGAAAAAAATCCTATTTGTTTGGGGCCTACTGGTCTGAGAGTTAGTATATGGTTATATTTTACTTACGAACACGTTCGAGAAAAAAAGCTGAGAAAAATTTGATAATTTATGAACTAAACTAGTCTAAGATATTCCTTGAAGGAGAATTCCGTTTCTTTATTCAAAAATATTCGTCTTCATTTGTTTGCAAAGCTTGAAAAACAACCACCCAACCATGACAGCTTTTCCTCTTCCACGCTAACTAATTACGCCCAGTAGCGGATATAAGATAATGATTTATTTAGGAAACACAAACATTCAAAGAAACTTTTCTTCGATCCCTGCATTCCAAGTTATGTGTAGCGTGCTCAAAATATTGAAATTGACATTAATCTTTCAGTTGCTTACGTTTATTCTGTTTGGCTCCAGCCTCAGCCGGAGGCTCGCAACGCTCCGCTGGTTCTGTTTCCGGGTGCCTCGTTGTTTGTTTGCTATGTCGTCCCACGCTTCAAGTTTGGCTGTCTGTGCCGTTCGAAAGAAAAACTCCGGGACTAGATTTTTCACTCAAGCCATACTTTCCAACCACTCAGTTGTTTTTCACCAACTCCGTGCAAACAAAAAAAAAAGGAAAGAGGAAACGGTTTCACTTTTCTTCACAGCCAAACTGGCGCAAAGTTAGCATGGCACTTTTCTTCCATCCTTCCGATTAAAAAAAAAACAGTGTATCCTCTCCAATTGAAAACGATTGCGCCACTTTTCAACTTTTCCAAACTCTCATCAAACAGAACGACACATTTTTTCTCGGAAGAAAATTTTCTTCCCACACAACTGACGCGCTAAATCCAACCCAGAATCAATTCAAAAATCAAATGCGTCCATTACCTTCACCGAAACGACGATCCTTGATTTTTCTTCACTTCACAACTTTCCAGAACTGGCGATGAAAAAACAAGCACCTCACTATTACACGAACAAATAGTGTAATCACCCAACTTCGAAATCCAATAACCCAAATCGTACCCGAAACTCACGCACAAAGACTAGATTTTTTCCAACACCCACAGCAAAAAAAATCCCCACACACCACACACTTCCGTTGAATCCCCTAAACGTGCCGGGGAGTAAAAGTTCAGCACAAAAGCCCGGGAGCAAACTCGACAAGGACATCCATTCGGCACCGAAACTGAACTGCTTCTGAACCTCCAAAATGTGTCCAACAACGACGACGACGACGACGACCGACCGACCGACGCTGCTCCCGAAGTTCTGACAGCAGTCAGCAGGATGTACACAAAAAAAAACAAAACACGGACGAGAGGGTGGCTGTTCTGGCGCTCGTAGCTGTGAAGGAAGATATTTTCGGTATCGGTCGAGTTCGTTGTGAGTTACCAACCCACAGATCATCAAACTGATAAGCTTCCACCACCCACCGATTTCGGTGGAGCTGCGTTTCTATCACTCTCTTTCTCTCTCAACAAAGTTCGCTCTCACTCGTTTCTTAGTTCCACGAAACAGGTAGTAAGAAACCCCCATCGGACACAAATGCTTCTGGCAAGTTTCGAATGCCTGCTCAAACGAATGGCGTGGAATTGTATTTTTCGTCCAAGTGTATCCTACCCCAGAAACCCCACGCAGTCTACTGCATTCCATCAATGTTCGATGTTTTCGCTTTGAGCACGTTCGGGAACGAAATAATAAATTTGGAACCGGATGATGGTGGGTGGTGATGGACTACCGGAATCGCCACAGAGAGGAGACGCATGGTATTTTAAAAGTTACCATACCAATCAAGTGTGAATTCGGAGCGCCCTTGAGTGGCCGTTCCGTGCGGCCGTGCCTCAGAATAACTGCTTTTTGATGTGTTCGTGAGTGATAGACTGAGCTGTGGGAATCGTGAGTTACGAGCCAAGTAGGACTGTGCTCTTGCTGGCTGTGGACAAAGGGGATAAGTTTTGTTCCAGCTTGATCTTCTAGGGTTAGGTGATGGCTTTTCGATGGGAAATGTTGGTTTTGATTTTTGAATTGATCAATTTCTCATACGTCAATGTCGATAGGTTATTCCAATGTTCGATAGGGCAGCGGATGAAGGCGCAGCTATGAAGCACCATGTTGGAAGTGTTTGGGTTCAATTAGCGGTCCAAGATTTGTCCAAAATGGAATGTGCAAACTTCAACTTGGGTGCTGAACTTGCTTAACTTAAACGATTCCAAATAAAGATTGTACTAGAAAATAATGCATCTCTTTGTTTTTGTGTATAACTTGTTATTTCATGAGTAAAAATTGATGAAATTTGGGTTCAACTATTTTGTAGTGTTAAGTTTACATGTGCAAAGTTTGCTGAAAGTGTTGAGAACCCAAAAAACTTTCAAAGACGTTCAAGAGATAAAAATAATGACGAGTTTCAATATTTTATTTGTGAAATGGATGGTTTAATACTGTAATATGATTGTAAATAAAAAAATACGATGAAATATTGATTAATGATAGGCATATGATACAAATATGCAGCTTCATAGGATGGGAGAGGTAATCTCTCCCAACCTAATTTACGTTGTGCAAACAATAAAAACTCTTTTGTACTGACTCTATTCACTCTTCATGGATGACTGAGAAAGGTGACCAGACTACACTACAATATTCTAGTATTGACCTCACATAGGCAATGTTACTTTTACTTATGCTGGTCCAACGCCCTATTAGGACCGCATCTGCGTCACGATATTTCTCCATAAAACTCGGTTGAGGGCTGCTTGTCTTCTCGAATATCCTACACTTCCAAGGTCTTGCTCCACTTGGTTTTTAACCATCTAGCTGGCTGCGCACCTCTGCGTCTTGCCCGGTCGAATTCGAGGCAAACACCATTTTTGCGGGGTTGTTGTCCGACATTCTTACGACATGTCCCGCCCATTGTACCCTTCCAGCTTTAGCGACTTTCTGGATACTATGTTTGCCATAAAGCTGCGCCAGTTTCATCCTTCTCAATCATTCACCATTTTAACATACACCGCCAAAGATGATCCTAAGCACGCGTCGTTCAAAAATTTGAAGTGCTTGCAGGTCTTTTGAGCATTATCCACGTCTCATACCCGTATAGAACTACCGGTCTGATCAGCGTTTTGTACATGGTACACTTTGTACGCGGGTGAAGTTTACCAGACCTCAAGGTCTTGTGGAGTCCATAGTAGGCACGACTTCCGGTAATAAGGCGTCTCCAAATATTTCTGCTGCATTTGTTATCCGACGTACACAAACTCATCCACCACCTCAAACTCATCTTTGTCGATTGTCTCGGTTTTGCCTCTGTGAGCTCTACCACGCTCGGTTCCTCCAGCCAACAGATACTTAGTCTTCGATGCATTCACCTTCAATCCAACCATTTCCGCTTCATGGTTTAGCTGGGTGTACTGATCAGCTATCACCTGGAGTGTTCTGCAGACAATGTCCACATCGTCAGCGAAGCAGATAAATTGGCCGGATTTATTGAAAATCGTACTCCACATGTCAATGTCCGCACCTTTCATAACACTTTCTAGCGCAATGTTGTTTGTGTGTTTCAAAAGAGTCCGGTTACGCATCCGTAGCACTGTACACCATCTTTCGTAGGCTTGATCATTCTGGTCAATTTCCCACGAAAAAGGTTCTTGTCCATAATTTTCCATAACTCTTCACGATCAATAGAATCGTATGTAGCCTTGAAGTCGATGAAAAGGTGGTGTGTAGGGACTTGATATTTGCGACACTTTTGAAGGAACTGCCTCAACGTAAAAATTTAGTCAGTTGTCGATCGACTGTTCACAAAACCGGTCTGAGAACTTCCCACAAATCTGCTTGCTAACGGTGATAGGCGACGGAAGATAATTACTTTGTAGGCCGCGTTGAGAATAGAGATTACCCGATAGATCTTACATTCTTACTTGTAACCGTTTTTATATTGGGCATATAAGTCCCTCTTTCCACTCCTCCGGTAGTTGTTCTGTATCCCAGATTCTTAGTATCAGTCGATACATACAAATCGCCAACTTATCCGGACCCATTTTTATAAGTTCCTCTCCGATGCCATCCTTCCCAGCTGTCTCGTTATTCTTAAGCTGTTTGATAACATCCTTAACTTCACTTATCGTGGGAGGTGACACGTCACCCTCATTCCCAATACGGATGAAGCCATTCCTCCTGCCGTTTTGGTATTCCACCTCTGCGCCATTTAAGTGTTCGTCGTAGTGCTGCTTCCACCTTTTAAGCACCTCACGTTCACCCGTCAAGATATCTCCATCTTTATCCTGACACATTTCAACTTGCGACACGAAGTCTTCTTGTAGAATTTACGCGTATCTTGACAACGATACAGCTGCTCCATTTCTTCGCACTCCAACTCCTCCAGGTGACGCTTCTTATCCTGGAAGAGATGAGTTGCTGACGAGTTGTCTTCTGCAGCATCAATACCCACGCTGCATTTTTCTCACCTAGAACCAATTGACACTCATCGTCGAACCAATTGTTCCGTCGATTTCTTTCCACAAACCCTATGGTGCCTTCCGCAGCGTTGTTGTTGGCTGCTTTGACGGTACTCCTGCAGTCTCCAATAGGAGCGTCGATTAGCTCTTCCTCTTTCGGCAACGCTGCTTCAAGGCTTTGCGCGTAATTAGTTGCGACTTCCGGTAGCTTCAGCCGCTCCAGATTATACCGTGGCGGTATCAAATGTTGCTAGAACGAAAAGTGTTTGGCGCACTTTGACCACTACCAGAAACTGGTCTGAGTCGATTTTGGCGCCGCGATAGGTCCTGACGTCGATCAATCTTCTATATATCAAAACGTGGTCGATTTGTGATTCGGTCTGTTGTGGTGATTTCCAGGTGTACCGATATGGGAGGCTATAGGCAATGTAGAATGTTTTAATTGTTTAAGGGTCGTAACAACTATGACTAAAGCGTCTTATAAATGCAAGCATGTTACTGGCTCTGTTAGTTATTGTATTATAATGGTCAATTAATGTAAGCTTAGAATTCAGCATAACTCCTAAATCACGAGTTCTTATTTACTTTCCTACAGACTGATTTCATCATAATATTAGGTGTGTCTTGTTTTCAGGTAAATGCTCACATTCTTAGACATTTCATTGTAAAAGGCTTTTGGGTCTCCCCCAGCTATCTTGTTTACGCCCCCTTTTGTATAATCTTTATGTCAAAGACATTGACAGTTGTCTCAGTAACAACTGTACGTGGAGACAACTTTCAGATGACGGCATAGTGTCTGTCACGGGATCCAATGGGATCGATCTGCAATGACCCTTACAGGATACCTTAGACAATTTGTCTACTTGGGCTCTAGAGCTAGGTATCGAATTCTCTACGGAGAAAACTGAGTTGGTTGTTTTTTTCTAGGAAACATAATCCTGCACAACCGAAGCTTTAAATTTGAGTTAAACCGATAACTTATGCTCTGTCATTTAAATATCTTGGGATCTAGTCTGATTCGAAATTCACCTGGAGATCCCATATTGAGTATCTGAAGCGAAAATGTCAGCCAATGATCAACTATCTCTGTAGAATTACCGAGACCTGGTGGGGAGTGCATCCGCAAGATCTTCTAACGTTGTACCGGACAACGATTTTGTCGATTATAGAGTCGGTCGCACTTCATTAAACTGAAACGTATTCAGTATAGGTGTCTTCGTATCGCGTTAGGTTGCATGCACTCGACTCATACCATGAGTCTTGAAGTGCTGGCTGGCATGTTGCCACTCTCAGATCGGTTTACAGAATTATCTCTCCGGCTTCTCACCAGGTGTGAAGTTATGAACCCCCAGTTGATCGAAAATTTTGAGAAGCTCCTTGAGTTGAATCCTCAAACCCGCTTCATGACCTTGTACCATTTGTACATAACACAGGATGTCAGCCCTTCGCTGAACATTTCCAATCGTGTTTGCTTCTCCGATTTCGACAATTCGGTTCATTTTGATTTATCCATGAAGCAGGAGCTTCATGGAATCCCAGAGCATCATCGTCCTATGATTGCTCCTGTTGAATTTGCTGCAAAGTTTGGCCAAGTTGATTCCACTAACTCGTTTATCACTGACGGATCAGCAGGTTTTGGTATATTTAATGAAATTTATAACGCTAATCGTAAACTTCATGCTCCTTGTTCCGTATATGTCGCTGCATTAGCGGCAATACACTTCACGCTAGAAATTGTTGCCTCACTAAAACCGGATCAGTATTTCTTTTTCACGGATAGTCTCAGTTCTATAGCCTCTATTCGCTCCTTGAGGTCGGTAAAGCACTCATCGTATTTTCTCATTGAAAATACAGGAGCTTCTAAGTGCTTTATTTTCGTGTTATTTTATCATCACCTATGTATGGGTCCCATCTCATTGTCCAATTCTGGGCAATGAGAGAGCGGACTCGCTTGCAAAGGTGGGCGCTATGAAAGACGATATTTATAATCGACAAATCGCCTTCAATGATTTTTTTCCAATTTTTCATCAACAGTCACTGGCAGCAGGGTTGCGGCTTATCATTTTTGACTCAGGCATATTCATTTGCCAATATCTCCTTTCAGAGGGTCGATTTGATAATATGATGTATGATGAACTTGTAGTGCATGAGTAGACCTACAACTTTGTCTAACAGTACCTTGCTCTAACTCCTATATCTTCGACATGAGAGCGTATATTCACAGTGATCTTCACGATGATCCGCGAATATCATCGCGAAGATCACTGCGAATATACGCTCTTATTCCTCAGATATAAGAGATAGAGCTATGTATTGTTAGCTAATTAAGCAGCCATAGTTCATCATACATTATATTTGCTTAGCCGAGAAGAGCTACGGCAATGTATACAACGTCAAATGATAAGCTACTTGCTGCAATATAAATAGATAAGGTGATTTGAGCGATGACAACATTCTATCATCCCAACAGTATCGAACCAATCTGGTTTAGAGGGATGGATGTGACTCAAAACTTCATCGCATGATGTCTGCGTAAAATCTATGAATTTTGGACGTTCATCTATACCGAGTATGGGCTGAGGGACTGCAATCGTCAATTTGGACAAGGTTACCGGACGCAGATTCATATTTGGACTGCGCTGATCATCGTGGAGTAAAATCGGAGCTTTATGACTTCGCTAGTTAGACAATTCCTCAATATGCTTGAAAAAATTTACAGAAAATGATGTGAACTAAAACTCATTAACTGTGTTTTTCAACTAGTAGTTTGACTACAGTTGGCGTCAAAGTTGTACGTATCAACATGTATGTTATTTCCGTTCTTCACGTGTATGATTTTGTTCGAAATGTCGATTCAAAAGAAAGCCAAGAGTTGAATATTATAATTTAATAATACTTGTATAGCTTACTGTATACTTAGATTTTCACAAACCAATTCTATACTCGAATGCCATTATTATTCCAAAGTTACTTCGTGAGGCTACACTAAGGTTATCTCTGAGATATTGCAGTCGTAACAAACGCATGTATATTAATAAGAAGAATTCAACTCTACGGTTATTGATAGTTTTGCAAATCGATAATTTATAGCACGGTCAATTATCGCAGTAAACAGGGAAATACTCATGTTGGTGCCTCAACTTGTGACATGCCAGCTGCTTAGTCCAAATCCATGCTGTAATTCGGAAATCAATTCAAATATTCGTTCCACATTAATTTTCTATGTATATTTAGGCTATTGAGAAATTTAAAATATGATTATTCGTAAATTTTTTCACAAGAACATACAGGATTTTTTAAATTGATATGTCCAAAATGACTTTTTTCACATATGTTATGAAAACATAAAATTTATAAACTTGATCAACATAAAGTTTTGACTCACATAGAGTCTATACATTGTTCATAGTGTTGTGAAAGTTTCCAGCTACAAAATATTGATTATTGACAAAGTTACAGTAACTTGAACATGGCGCTTTTTGGAAGCAAAATTTTGCTCGGCTTTTTTTTTGCTACTGAGTGTAGAGCTATGTATTGTTAGACCAAGTTGTAGGTCTACTCAAGCACCATAAGTTCATCATACATTATATTTTGAAATTGAGCTTCTGAGAAGAGCTATCGGCAAATGAACATGGATAAGTCAAAAATGATAAGCCGCAACCTTGACTGGCAGTATAAATGGAGTAAAGGTGATTTGGGGCGATAGCAACATTCTATCATCCCAAAGGTGTCGAAGAAATCTTGGTTTAGAGGGATGGATGTGGGTCGAGACTTCATCCGCATGATGTCTCGCCTCATGTCCAATCATTATTCTTTGAACGCTCATTTATACCGAGTTGGGCTGAGGGACTACAATCTCTGTGAATTTGGGCAAGGTTACCAGGACGCAGATTACATTATTTGGACATGCGCTGATCATCGTGGAGTATCGTGGAGTAAAAGCGATTCAATTCAATTCAGATCGTTCAAGTGGACCAAGCAAGGTCTAAGTTCCTCATCGGTGGTTTCTGGGTCTGCTTGTTGAGGCCACAGTTCCTCTGGACGTCTCAGGAACTCTGGTCCTTTGAACCAGGGGCCATCGGGCTTCAAGTTTGTTTTGTTGCACCATTTTGTACCGTCATCTGCAGAGTTGTGTCCCGATGGTACATACTTGCACTCGTCGGGATTAGATTTGGTAAGAATCTTCAATTCTACAAGCAACAAACTGTCTGTAGCGGCAATGATCGGAATGTATCCAGGATAGCACGGTTTTGGAATATGTTTTCGTTTGATTGGAAGACTGTGGCCACTCCATCCCGTAGCTGTTAGGAAATACAACATAATCGTAGCGCCATAGCAGGCCGGTTTCGAATCCATTTTTGGTCCGCTCTGTTGTAATCTCAAGTATAGATCTAGCCCGCTTGTCGGCCTCGGACTCGGGGCTTCGGTCTACTGACACCCCTGTATTTTCGACTGTAAAATACTCCTTCACTAGGTCGTGCTGGTTATTCTCCTTGTCGTATCCACATATGTGAAGATTGTAGCTAGAATATATGCTTCCTTTTGGCGCTGCTCCGTAGATTGCCCAACCGAGGCGAGTTTTTTGTACCGATATACCTGGCGCTTTGGAATCGAAATCTTTTATCGGTAGTTTCCTAAGGTGCTCATAATGTTTGCATAGCTCCTTGTACCACAGCGCCTGCTTTGGTAACGCCAGTGATTCTACGGTCCTTACGTCGTCGAGTGCGTATCGCTTCTCCCCTCCAGCTTCTGGAATCTCGATTTCCACTTGCATGGAGTCTTCTTCTTCCCGAGTGATGTCGCCTGTCCAGGTCAGGCATAGAGTTTCCTTGCTCCTGCAACCTGTAGCGAGTCGGCGAGGCTCTTCTCCATTTGCGTAACAGACGATCCCTCATCGATGAAAGTCAGCGTGCCTTGTTGAAGAGTTTAACCTGAAGGATGCGAAATAATGTAGAGCTCGCAGTACGATGAGCGTTTACACCTTCATTCTGGGTTTCTGGTTTTAGAGCACTGCCTCGTAGTGGTGTTTGTCTTGGTACGTGGGGTGGGTTCCCTGGAGTACCATGAAAGAGTGGGTGATGCCAAATTTATTTGACAACCTCGTACATTGCAGCGAACTTGAGCCCGACATGGTTTCCTACCGCATTTCCCGAGACACGTTCGGCACAGGTATGCACAGCTTTCCAGCAATCTTCTCGAATCATCTTCTCGAAGACTTCACCCCGGGTCATATCGACCCCGACACCTAAAGAAGGTTAATCATGGTCTTCAACACCCTAATAAAATCTGGTATCTTGTACGCATAACGTTATTCGTCAGTTAAATTAAAGCTAAAATTAACTTTAATTTTCCAACTGTAACACTGCTTCAACAATTAGTCCACAGCCAGAGACCACACGGAACGGAACTCACGGAACGTGAATAAAACACCAGTTGTATCGATAACATGAATTATATGAGCGATTCTCTCTCAATTCCAAGTTGTAACACTAACCGGCATTCGGAGCACCCATACAACCAAAAACACGTAGTTGTTTGTCAACCGAAATCGCTGTTGTTGTTTTGCACGGACAGTCACATATGGCGCCTCTAGTGATTCTGAGAGCGGAAATACACAACCGTCTTCGTCGTCAACTTCTAGAAGCAAAACCTTCACAGAGTATTAAATATTCAAAAGTTCACCACCACAAAAACACGGCGATAAGAAAGACGGCTGTCTGGCTGCATAGAAGTTCCTTCCCAACAAAGTCAGTTCCATCTCGATGGAGAGACATTCTTGGTGAGTTTGTTGCGTATAGCTCTTCTCTAGGTGAGAGCGTAGAGAGATGGCTTCACCGCTATCCTGAACCCTGGCTCGACAATAATGGATGGTGGTGTATGGATAACAAGGCTTCTGCCAGCTATAACGATGCCAGGCTGGGCCAGAAGGAGGTGCAAAAGTGACGGTAATGAAAAACGAGTGCCCAGGGAATTTTCTCACTGGAGCTTTGCGCGGCGACGGGGAATGAGTAGACTGGTGTAGACACGAAATTTTGTGGTTTTCCAATCGAAGGGTTAGCCGAGACGGAATTGTTTGTGGATACAAGTTTCCCCAGAGAGTATAGCAAGCCCGGGTAAGACGTTTTTACGGAAAAAATAATCAAAAACCTGTCCGGAAGGTGATTTATGGTGTGGAACAGGGAAAATTGAGCACTTTGGGTTATTGTTAATCTCATCCTTCAAAATGTTAACAAAGCTCGTCGTTTAAATTTTACTATGCACCACGATGCTCCATAAGAATCTCCACTCTGAAAAGCATGCATCCAGATCAAATCCTTCAAATCAAATTTTGTTCACACGCTTATTCACTTTCTTCTGTTCATCATTTCCCAGCCAGCTTACGTCGCGTTTCATAATTCTAGTCGCGCTTCCAGTCCAGCAATTGTGACATAATTCCACCGTTCACGGGTACTTATCGTGATCGCTTCCACATACACATGTTTCCGAGCATGTCGCTTCGCTTTTGCCTGAAGGTGACACTCCTCGACAACGGTCGTGGAATACCCTTGACATTGAAAGCAATTTGGAACCAACTCAAAGCGAGCGTTCTGCGAAGAGCTGAAAACTTTCTATCGAACACACTGTAGCGCACTATTTGTAGAAAATTTTCCTCCATCCATCAATCACACTACTGGCGCTCTGGCACCGGAGGGTTGCCCGCATCAAAAACACATTTTTCTCACTAATCCTCACCCAATCCGGGCTCAAGTTTACCACCGTAATTTCTCTTCTGTTGAACGCACTCCCGATCCCTTGGCAAGAAAGTGGTCTTCTAACTATCGACTAAATGCTAAAAACCCCCAGAAAAACACCTCAACAAAGCACAACCCATTGCCTTCGACGACGACGACGACGACGAAGACGACAACAACCACCCATCGCCCACCTACCCTCCAGACAGAACACAGAATTTCCGTTCCCCCTAAGGTCGGCAGGAGGGAGCAACGCGCACAACACTGTTGCAAACAATTTTCCAAACACTTGCCTCGAATCCGGAAAAACGATCCAATTTTCGCGACGGTAGCTACGGAACTGAATGCGCTCTCTCCGGGCAGGCAGCCGGATCCGTCGACCGTAGCTTAGTCTTTTTCCGATTTGAGAGCCTCCGTTCGGAATCGTTCGTTGATACGCAAATCCACGCTGGTAGTGGTGAATTGTTATTGTTTTTGTTTGGGTTACCCAGGCTGGCCTAGTCTCACGTGCTACGCGCATCGGTCGTGCCCTCACTTCACTGTCACTGTGTCAGTGGGTAACTCAGTAGGATTGATTACTCGCGGCGCACTTTTCTATTAGCTCCACTTCGAGAGAGGCGGCAGAGAGTATTTTTTTTTTCTTTATTTTGTTTGTTTCACCCTTCACTAAAACACTATTAACTATTGAAAGGCGGTGATGCGATAGTGCATAGTGTGGATCGGCTTCAATGATGCGCGCCGGCCGTTATAGCGTCGACCTTTGTTGACAATTAAATTGATACGTAAATTATTGTAGGCACTATTAGACCTATCACAATTGCAATTCACGGCGGCTAGCGTGGAGTTATCGCGCGCGCGTGCGTCCGGATGCAAGATGAGGAGCGGACACATTTGCTTTCTACTTCAGGCAATCAGCGGGACGGGTTTGATGAGTATAGACAGAGCTCTGTGGTCGTTTGTGACACAGTTTTAGGAGCCATGCGTCTCCATATAGGCACTATCTTGGATTTGGATTGAAAGGCTGGAACAAATTTTTGTTGCCGCAAATGTGTTATTCTGTTTGAAGCAATGTTGTGAGTTTTGTGATGTTGCTTTACACCATGTTCAATATATTCTCACACAAATTGAAGCTACATGTATTCCTTGTTGGCAATTCAGATTTTTTTTGGTATTGACATTAACTGAAAGACAGTGCACATAGGTGCATTACAGCAAGTGTTTTGGAATGTAACTCCCCCTTCAACCCTGCTAACCAGCTTCAACCGCTTCTCGAACACATCACGGGTGACACGCACGACTCCCATAGACATATTTTCCCATATTTGTTGACACAGTTTTCGAAGTGGAAAACCACAATATGTACTCTAATTGTTATGTTTTTGTATTCTCCGTGCGTGGAGTAACGATTATGATGTAGAAGGAGATGATCGCTCATCGCCATGAGGCACCAAGAGTGGACAGTAATGTTTGCTAGAATGAAAGATATGAAGAGAAAGTGTTGAAAGTTCCGTCAGTGTGGAAATTGAGCGAAAAGGGCATGTGTACAGTGGTACTCGAACCAACGACGTCCATTTTTTTTGCCTAACATCCCACTGCGGGGTAGGTCGAGGCACGGACAAGTCCGCCACCTCAACAGGCAAAAGATGACGTTTGGAAAGCGCTCATGTACCACTGATGGCTTTGTGATAGTTATTCTAGGGATATATTGTGTGCACTCTGTTTTGATGCGCACATGGGAGAGGAACTCTCTCCTTTTTTGGGTTTGTTTTTATTCGCAACGTCTGAGATCACTCAAGTTTTTCTCGTCAGACGTTGCGAATCAAAACAAAAAAAGTCAAAATGATCCATGGTTGCCAGTAAGCATAAATTTTCATTTGTAGTTATGACAGATGTGTTCAAACAAATGAACACCTTCCTATCTGGCGTTTCGAGAACTGTTTAGCCAGCAGACAGTTGTTCTCTTCCGCATATCTGATTAACAGATCGAAAACATTTAAAGCTGCTTTATCCGACACGTTTACATATTCGTCTGCAAAACTTGAAGATTGTGATGCTTCTTTCTGCGTTGAAATTGACTGCATTGTGTCGGCACCGTCATCATCAGATTCCTGTAGCACGTTTTAATCATCTGAATGGTTTTCTGATCCATCGGTGGAAGAACGGGATGGTAAAAATTGATCCGTCGGCCCTTTTCAACTCATCTGCATTTCAATGAGCTTTAATAATGCAACTGTCCAATACAAGGGCGGCTCTTAGGGGAAGTCCTTTTGACTTGAGAAAGGTGATCACTGATCAGTACACTAGTCATATAAATGTTTTGTTAATAGTGTAAATGTGTTCATAGCCCTAGATATAAGTTGTTATGAATTCCGCCCAAAACCAATCAAACCCAGATCACAACAATAATTCTGCTCACTGTACGCAATAAGAACCATCTAAAGATTCCTAGCCACCCTATTATGCAAAGTCAATAGTTCCAAATAAACATTTGAAGCGACCGGCAGCAATCCATTGTATTTTCCCTCGATATTGTTCTGTCGCGAATAAAGAAAGTGGTCAGTGAACACAAGTGTTTAAGTTTCTTCCAATCCAAATCCAGATCACAAGATTTCGATGTAGGCCTACTGTGATAACATTACGTACCGTCGACCGGTTTCGGAACACGCGTGGGTGCGAAGTTTTCTGTGCCTTCATCATCGATAAGTGTGTAGTGTGGTTTCTCATTGGTGATCCCTCTTGTTCTCATGGTTTGATGCGCCGCTGTTGTTAAATGCGGGAAGTAAAACCTTCGGTGGCCGGCAATTCGAGTTCCATGCTCGAACAGTCACTTTCGCGACGAATTCCCCAAAAAACCATTCTTTAAAGAGCTCCTTTGCCATCCAAGCGCTTTTGGATGCCCTGTAGTATACAGGCAACCCCTTAAGATTTTTGAGTGCTCGAGGTCTGTTCTAAACAACATTAATCGTAATTTGAGCGACCCATCCATGTTGCTGAAAGGCATGAATGTGATCCAATTTTTGTTGATTTGGCGTCTCTTGAAAAAGAGCCCACTTTTGTCACCATTTGACCAGGAGACGATTTGTCCCGAATCTGTGCAGCAAAGCCTTTTTATATTGTTCGACAACAGAAATATTTCTAAATAATTTTTCGATAATAATTTTAACTAAGCGAATGCCGTTGCGTTTTGTGATTTTTTCCACATAACCACGGCTTCCAAATTCTCCTGCTTCAACCATCTGGTCAAGATTTTATTTTGCTTGAGCTTGTAGCATTTCTTGGGTATACCGATCAGAAATCTTTTGCATAAGTCGTTTTCGGGTTTAAGCCTGGGTCAGTGCTGACTCTGCCCTACAATTACCGAACGAAAGCGGATCCATAGTCGAGTCAGTATGATATACCCTAAATACCCTGCCAAAACATGCCAAATTTGGTTCCATTTACTTGATCAGTTCTCGAGCTATGCAGTAATTTGTGTTTCATTTGCATGAGAGGGAGAGGGTTTTGAACCATCATTAGAACCTTCCCCGGCCCTAAAAACTACAAATTTTCCGATTTCCGAGTCTTTAAGGGACAGACAAACAGGCAGATAGAAATTTATTTTTATAAACTGGGTTTTCGGTTCCAATGAGCAAATATTTTCGGGGCGATAGGGGATGATATTTGCAGAAAAAAAATGTTCTACGGATATCATTAAATCTCAAAGTTTACAGAGTTATTGAACTTTTAATGTAATGGTACATGTTAGTCTTAAATTGAATGTCACTCAAAAACTATGTTACTTAGCCAAAAAAAAAATTCTTCATTCAAAAGCTCCAACATACCAGTTTCATTATAACTTTGTGTTTGGACAACGTCGTTAATACGTGCCCTTACCCTAACCACTGTACTGCTTCAACTAGACAATAAGGAATCAATAAAATAGTTTCTCCAATGCCTCTGCCATGGCAGGACGGCCGAATGAAAGGTGTTCTTTATTTCATTTCAAACAACCATCCCCGCCCGTGCGCGATCACTTTGAGTTATCATTATTCATTGTCGTTTTAGGGGTAACAGGTTTTAATCATCTGTTTTTTCAAAAGGTTTTTTTTTCATATATTTTGCTTAAAATACGCATAAATTAAATTATAAATGTGAATAATCTAACTATGTACAGGGTGTATATAGAGATTAATCAAACTGTTTTTAATTCAAACTGTCAAAAATAGGGTAAAAAAAAGTAACGTTTTATCGAGGTATGACTGTCGTTAATTCCTAAAATAATCATAAAATTTCAGCAACCGTTATTTATTGTTCATTCGCAAGGATGCACATTTTTGAAATATGTAATTCTACGAGCGGGCTCGATGTTGTCAAGGCACATCATGTAATGTACGTTTTAATAAACAAACTTAATGTAGAAGACATCGTAAATATTAATGATTTGAGATCGCAATTTTTTTACATTTGTTAGCGGATTGCTGTAAACTGGAGAAAGCAAACAGAAAAAAAATCTAATATGCTTTTAAAGTATTCAGATTGACTGAAATTAATAGAGAAACCCAGTTTAAGAAACCCAACAGCACAGGAAAAAGAGCAAGTTAGCAGTAAACATGGTAGACCAAACGGCGACCTTGGAGAATATAGCAAACGAGCCTAAAGGAGAAGATGTGTGAGCAATATTCTTATTATTTATTTAAAATAAGCCACTTAGTACTTTCAATTTGTTAACTACAAATTAAGATTGGTTGAATTGTCTAAAATTGATGAGTCTGCAGTGAAGACTCTCCTTGATAATCAAGTGTCAAAGATAACCGAATCGTAAAATTAAACGCTGATGATGCGCAATAACTGATTTTTGAATCAAAACTTACGAGCTCAGAGAGATAATAAACAAAAAGTCGTCTTGTGACATTTTTTCCCAATTATAAAAAAGTACTGTGTTCCTAAACAAAAATTATCCAAAAAACGAAAATGTCACTGATACCTCAGCCGAAATTGGGTTACGGAGCTTGTTTGATCATACGGTTACATGAATTATCGAATCAAATCAAGTACATGACACAGCGAGTATAAGCAATCCTTCAGTGACTCATCGGTAGATGATGGAAGTTTATTCGTTACGTCTCATGTTCCTCTCTAGTTAAAATTGTCATCGAATGTTCCTGCTGATGATAAAATCATATGTAAAAATACCCGCCCTTCATCTACAGGATTTTGCAGGCCTTTGTGATTCCAATTCGCCAGAGTGATAAATAGTCTATCTATATGAGAGGAGGCATATTTTGAACAAAAAATAGGAAACCTGATTTTACCTAAAGTTTCTATACACTAACAAGAATATTCTGTTCAACATATACTGCAGCTAACAAAATGGTGTCCCACATCAAATTGCATTAAGGAAAAAACGCTATAGAAAACTAACTCGTTGACCGATCCTTTTCAAACTTTAAAGCAATAAAATATAACTCATAAGTGAGCTTTTGGCATATTTATTTCATTCAATACAATAACCACAATTATTGTAATACAATTGTACAGAACCTAATGAGAGGAGTATAAGGTGTGAGCGTACTCATTAGCAAACCTCGAAAAAATTGACACCCGTCGTGAACGATGAGTAAAAAAAATATTCAGTGTGTACAATTTTTGCTCTCTTCATTTCGTTCTATCAGTCACGCAATACATTCGTGTTTACTTATTTTGCTGTGCTCAGTCATTCCGTTGTCCTTGTGTTCCACACAACTCATTCACACCACAGCAAAGCACACGGCTATTCAAGCCTCAAGAGATTTTGGTTGCTTGACTGAATGTTCTTGTAACCAGTCATTCATTTCCGCGTTCGTGAGTGATTTTTGTTTTGCCACAGGATTTCAAGTATTCCCGAACATGGCTGAAGGCATAGGAAGCCAAACGGCCAAATGGCCGAAATCGCTACAGGGTTTGTGGAGCATTTGTTCGAGAAAAGGCATTTGCAGGATCGATTCGAGAAGTTTTGGTTTTTTCCACTTCATTGATTCTCCAAATGAATGACTGTTCTTTCGTCTTCACGGTAGAACCATAGACTAACTCTTAGACCAGTAGGTCTCATACAAAAACGATTTTTTCTTGGCTCAGTCAGTACTAGCACATCGGTCCCAAGCTCGGTCCCATGCTTAGTAATGCGCCCTTTATGATGAACTCACACGAACACACTCTCAAATATTCTGTCAAAATCACACAGCAAATCAAAACAAAGGCGCAAATACGTACAGCAAGGTGCTAACTTCAAGGTGTACTTTGGTCCAAGGAGTTCTACAGCAGTGATCCAATTTCAAATCGCTAGTTGCATATTGATTGTTGGTAGAACGTTGAAATTGAATGCGGTGTTTGCACTTATGTACATTCATTGCTTTCTGGAACGAATGAATGATCAAAGTAAAGCAACACAAAACAAGTTGACTCATCTTGCACAAGAGATTTATGAAGGCAAATTTGTGTTTACTTCATGTTCGCTAGGAACAGTGCGTGATGACTAATATTTTGACTCAGTTAGGGTGCAATTTGAGAATTGAATATGATATGTTTAAGTTCTGCTCATTAGGTTCTGTACAACATCTGGCTGCAGCTTCTTCTGTTCGGAAACCCACTTTTTCTTCATGTCTTCCTCAGATTTGAGCTCCTTGGGATGCTTCCGTAGTGCCTGCTACGGAAGCTGCATAATAGCTCAGTATTTTTCGATGGGCCTCAGTTCCGGTGCGTAGGGAGGGGGAACCCGTTGGCTTCGTACCACTCCAGGACAATTTTTGAAGAGGGGCACGAAGCTAGATGCTGCTAGAAGATCGTAGGGCCCTCGTGTTGCTTCAAAAGAGGAAGCAGACGCTTCTGGAGACAATCTTTGGTCTCCCCGTTTACAGGCCCGGTAGTCACGAACGGCGCACTCCGTTTGCCAAATGAGCAGATCGCTTACCAAAACATGTATTTCTTTGGTAACTTTGAAAGCTTGTGCTAGACGGTGAAGAACAGTAGCTCCGGAAGCTTCGTCAGCATCTGGGTGTACAGTTTCCGGGCACGTGATTTCCCACTGTATGTTGCCTTCGTCACTATTTGGAGCCTTCTGCACTTTGTACGTATGCAGCTCCCCCGGTACTTGGTTCTCTCTACAAAAGACTTGGACAGATTCAACTTTTTGACCACATCCCTGACCGAAACATTGGCATTCCGCTTAAATGCTTTCACGACGCACTTTTGATCCTGATCAATCTGACCGCATTTTGCCTTCCGTTCGATGCTCAGAGTTTTGTAGTAACGTTTAATCACACGACTCACCTTTCACTGCACGATTCCGAATTGTTTTCCGATGTCCCGATAAGAGAGTTGAGGATTTTCCTGGTGCTTGCGTGAAATCCATTCGAGACGTTGCCATGTTTTCCAATGTGGGTGACGCCATGTTTTCCAATAATCGAAAAACTGACAACGATAAAAATACAACAAAAAACCCACTAAACTTTCTCTACCCGAATTATCAAGAGAAAATGCCCAATTTGTAATTTTCTACAGCGTTTTTTTCAGTGATGCAATTTGATGTGAGACACCCTTAAGACGTACGTGTAAAACGTTACTCTATGCAAACCATATTTAAAGTATATATTTTCACTGCACTGAAAATTTATTTTCGTAAAGTAGCTTTCACGCGTTTCGTAAACATGGATTTTGTACATAGAACAAATGTCTTGTATATTGTATGAAACATTAATAATGCTTTTTATCTGGTGAAATGCTATCATTACATCTTTTTGTAAAATGCACGAAATGAACTTCGTGATGACCAGCCAATCGCTGCTTCTCTTTCATACCGCACTCATGCACGATGGTGTTTCTGGTGATATGGGCGGAAATAATTTATCTATCCCAAAATAAAAATCAAAGCGCTGTCGTGAGCTATAACTTCAGGCTCATTAATCAAGATTGTTCTCACGAGTCAGCGTGGCCTAGTGAGATCAACCACGGATATAGAATCAGCACTTTCTGTTGAAATGAATTAGATTTATGTAGACTAGTATAAATATGATCTGGCAGTAGGCCATGGAAATTTGAATTCTATTATATAACCACCCATGTCACCCCACTCTGTCTCTTTCTCCAATAAACGTTCGACTTGTTACCATCGTGTTTCTCATCAGGTTATGGGCCCTCCGCGTTACCATAGCAACTGCGACCCCGAGTAAGCACGTGTTCGGCAAAGAAAATTTTCACCCGTGACGGTTAAGTTCAGTAGCGAAACGGCGTTATTTTTTCGGAACAAAAACGGTGTAATCTTTCGCGGAAACGGAAATGGAGGACGAGCGGACGCAGCGCGTGTACCTGTTCGACGGGTCGAATTTCTCGGAATTGAGCTTCCGGATGGAGTCGTACCTGGAAGAGTTGGGTTTGCTCCACTGCATCGAGAAGACTCTGGAAGAAGAAGATTTTTCCCGGATGATGCAGGGGACACGGCAGCGGTGAAGAAAGAAAAGGAGGACAAGCGGACCAAGCGGAAGCAAGAAGACGCGAAGTGCAGGTCGATCCTGATCCACAAGATAGCGGGATTCCCAGTTGGAGCGCGTCCGTTTGCAAAAGTCCTCAAGAGCGATTTGGACCACGTTGCAGCGTTACTACGAGACAAAAGGAGTCTCGGGCGTATTCTATTTGCTGAAACAGCTGGCTGGAATGAAGTACGACGAGCGACGACCGTTGGAGGAGCATATTACTGGCTTTCGAAAAGACCATCCGAGAGCTAGAATCGGCGGAAATCAAGTTCGAGCATGCCGGTGGTAATTTTCTTCCTGCTACAGTCGATGCCGAAATCGTACTGACTAGATCATCACGGTGCTTGAGACGCTACCGGTGGAACAGTGCTCGATGGAATTCGTCAAGTCGAGACTGCTCAGTGAGGACGTAAAGCGACAGCACAGCGGGGACAGACCGGAATCGAGCACAGCTTTCGCTGGAAGAAGCGGTAGTTCGTGTTCTGGTGCCATGCTTGCGGAAAACCCGGGCACAAGCGCGTGAATTGTCCAGAAAATGCGAAACAAGATCGCCATACACCGAAGACGGACAAGAAGAAGAAGAGCAAGGCGCACGGTGGCGGAACCGGGAAGCGATGTGGCGTTCATGACCGTTGGTGGCGACTCAACCGGTTGCAAATTTCGTTGGATTTTGGACAGCGGCGCATCGAGCACATGGTAAGCGACAAGAGCTTTTTGGAAAATGTGCGCACATTGGATTCGCCCATCGTTATCAACGTCGCTAAGTCGGGAGTGTCGCTGACCAGTCGTGTGGCCGGCGAGTGAAAATGGTATCCAATGTCCAAGGAAAGCAGCTAACACTGCACGATGTACGACGTTCTGTATGTGCCAGGATTGTACGCCAATTTGTTCTCCGTTAAGCGAGTCGCTGAGCGTGGAATGGAAGTGACCTTTGGCCAGGATGGTGCACGAATCACGCGTGGTTCCGAAGTGGTGTGCACTGCGAGTCGGAAAGGTCGGCTGTACGAGTTGGATGTGGAAGTGCCGAAGATCGAAAACCGCCATGGCCGCTGATCAAGGAAGTAAGTTGACGTTGTGGCATCGTAGGTACGGTCATTATCGGGAACGCTGGCCTGATGAAGCTCATCCGAAGCGAAATGGTTGAAGGCATCGATGTTGCTGGAAATTTCAAACCGGATGCAGGTGTTTCAGAGCCGTGTATGATGGGGAAGCAAACGAGGCAACCCTTCGAAGAAGCAGTTCTACCTCGTTCATCCCGGCCGTTGGAGTCGATTCGCACCGACGTCTGCGGTCCGTTCACACCAGCCTCATGGGATGGCCAGAAGATTTTCGTCAGTTTCATCGACGACTACACGCACCTCACGGCGGTGTATCCGCTCAAATCGAAGGGCGACGTGCTGGATGCTTTCCGAAAATATGCTGCAATGGCCACCGCACGTTTTGGCACTCGAATCGCCAGGTTGAGAAGCGACAACGGCGGTGAGTACATTACATGCTGAAGTTTATCCATTTTTGTGAGGAGGCAGGAATCGCGATGGAGCCATCCGTGCCGTATACGCCGCAGCAGAACGGCGTCGCCGAAAGAATAAACAGGACCATCACGGAACGAGCTCGATTCGATGTTGGACGACGCGGGCTGCAATCGATGGATGTGGAACGAGGCGGTTCTGACTGCTGTCCATCTGATCAACCGGAAGTCCCACTACTGCCCTAGCCGAGAACAAACGCCGTACGAGATGTGGTTCGGGCACAAGCCAAATGTGTCCTGGCTGCGTGTCTTTGGAAGCAAGGCATTTTGTCACGTTCCGAAGGAGAAGCGGACGAAGCTTGACGCGAAGAGTCATGTAGTGCTACTTGGTCGGCTACGGTATCAACGGGTACCGCGTGTGGATCCTGTGCGACGGAAGGTCATCATCGCTCGGGACGTCGTCGTGGAAGAACCAGCATCGAAACGTCGTATGGAAGAGTATACGAATGACCACCTAGTGTCCGACCGCCCGGAAACGCTTGAAGAAGAACCGGAACAACGAGGTGAACCGAATCCTGATCCTGATCCAGAGCCAATCCTTGAGAAATCGACGATGAAGCTGCTGGCGGGCACGAAACAACGACTGAAGAAAGTACTGATGAAGACGAAGCCCAGTTCGGCGAAGCGAGCGGCCTCGCAAACAGCCGGCTCAGTTACTCCGACTACGACATGTGTGTGGCATTTGCGTTGAATGCGGAAAATTACGTGGAAGCATTGCCGGACAACATCAACGAGCTTCGGAAGCGCGACGATTGGCCGGAATGGAAGCGTGCGATCGGCGACGAGATGCGGCGCTCGAGAAGAACCACACGTGGGACCTCGTGAACCTCCCTCCTGGTGCTCGAGCAGTGCCCTGCAAATGGGTGTTCAAAATCAAATACCTGGACAACGGCTTCGATCGACAGGCACAAGGCAAGGCTTCCGTAGGCCAGGCGATGTTCTCAGCGTCAAGGCTACGATTACCAGGAAACCTGTGCTCCCGTGGTGCGTATGACAACCGTCAGGACTCTACTGGCGGTGGCGGTGCAGAAAAACCTCCATTTGCACCAGATGGATGTGGCACGGCGTTCCTCAACGGAACGATATCGGAAACTGTCTCACGTGCGGCAGCCACCAGGATTTGAGAGGGGAACAAGGTGTTCAGGTTGAACAAATCCTTGTACGGCCTGAAGCAGGCACCGCGTAGCTGGAACGAGCGGTTCAACAATTTTGTCCTGAAGCTTGGTTTCCGGCGCTCACCATACGATAGCTGCCTGTATACGAGGAAAGTCAACGGCGTGTGGATGTACCTGGTACTGTACGTCGACGACATCGTGCTGGCATCAAGTTCCCTGGAAGAAATACGGAAGATTAAAGAGCTGCTGAAGAAGGAGTTCGAGATGGATGACATGCAGGAGCTGAAAAACTTCCTGGGCATGCGGATTCAGTACAACATGGCAGAAGGTACGTTGCTACCGAATCAAACCAAATATGTTTCTGCTCTGTTAAAGCGCTTCGGCATGCAAGACTGCAAACCGGCGTCGACCCCTTTGGACGCCAATCTTAGCTGGAGAGGGGTAAGGATGGTGCGTGTTGCGGTACTTCCAAGGAACCAAGCATCTATGCTGGAGTATCGACGCGACCCTGGTGCCGATCCAATCGTTGGATTTGCGGATGCGGATTGGGGTAGCAGACGATGGACGACCGTCGCTCAACGAGTGGCTACGTGTTTCAAGTCTACGGCAATACCATCTCGTGGACGACACGCAAGCAGCGCGACGACTTCGTTGTCATCGACGGAAGCGGAATACGTTTCGCTAGGCTTCAGTCAGCTTGCGAGACGATTTGGTTGCGGAATCTGCTCACCGAATTCAGGCGTCAACCTGAACGCACCTTTGCGGATCTACGAGGACAACCAGTCCTGCATACATATCGCCGAAGAACCTCGAGACCAGAAACGGATGAAGCACCTGGACATTCGCTACAACTTTGTTAGGGAGTGTATCCAAAACGGCGTCATCAGAGTGAACTATATTCCGACAGGAGACCAACTGGCGGACGTCTTCACGAAAGGCCTACCTGTTGCTGCTTTTCTGAAGCATCGATCCACACTAGGTCTAAGAGGGGGGTGTTGAAATGAATTAGATTTATGTAGACTAGTATAAATATGATCTGGCAGTAGGCCATGGAAATTTGAATTCTATTATATAACCACCCATGTCACCCCACTCTGTCTCTTTCTCCAATAAACGTTCGACTTGTTACCATCGTGTTTCTCATCACTTTCCAAATATTTAGGTTCGAACCCCATGTCTGAAACAATAAAAAAAAACGCTGGACAATTCCACGTGATTGCGCTTTTTTTTGTAAATTACATTTTGAGTCGATAAAGTAGATCTGTCAGTCCTTCATGCAACCACGAGAGAGACGTTTCTTTTTAATTTGTGACAAAATATTCGTAGCTCTTTGCATTGTTTCCGTACAATGTACGAATGTTCTTTCTGTTTGGCAACAAATGCTTCGTGTTTTTGACAGTAATTACGAATGTATCTTCATAATAAGAACAAATCAGTTTCGTTGCTGAAAACAACGAATGGATTAGTGAGTATTACTTTCGATTTTGTAATATAAACTAAAATTAACTTTCAGTGTGTATTTTTGAAGGTTTGCAATGCTCAACGCGACTCATCATCCTACAGGTTTATTTGTTTATTTCTTTATTTGTTCATTTGTTTATTTGATTAAGAAGGACAAACTCGATGACAGGGAGAGGGATAGTGAGTCCAATGTTATGTGATAATAAATATAGAACAGTTGACAGCGGTATTCCAACAGAGACCAATTAAGTTTTACACCAACCTAACATAACCTCGCAAAATGAATCGGATGAATTTCTTTTGATAGGAGTCCGTGGTTTGTTTATTTCATCTGTTTGAATTCGAGAACAAACAAACCACGAATACCTGTCAAAACTGAATTCCATTCATCAGGATGAATCACACGTCTCACTAGTGACGTCATCTTGCAGCAATTCTATAGCGTTGCGGTATTCTGCTTTATTGACTCACCCATACTCGAAAGTTATTGACGGTTGAACAGAGACCAAACGGTTGCTTCGACTGTCGCGACACTAAGCACACAGCGATAAATTTGTTTCAATGAATCTGTATATGTACTGCCAACCGCTTGCACACTCTTGTGTGGTTTCGTTCATACGGTAAAACTCGTTTTGGATCATGATGGGCAAAATTGCCTTTTCTGCATCATGTGGATTTCTCATAGAATTGTATAATTGCAAAAGCTGAAATTGCATTTTTGCCATCATTTCAACTTTGTTGTTCGGAGATCAGATCGTGTACGTGGAACTAATTTTAAAAAATAACAGTTTCAGCAGCCTTCACATCGGTATCATGATCATCCAGAATGGTCTCTGTATTCCCTTCGAAAGATTCACCAAGCATTTGAACGAGGGTTTCGCAAAGTGCGGTAGTGACACATTTCTCGCCAACCGGCAAATTCCCAGTGAAACGCATCTTTAAATTTCGTCAAGAGAGACAATTTCTTCTTTCATCAGTTCCACCACTGAAGCTTGCAATTCTGCAGGGTAAAGACATTCATCAGCATCGAATTTCAACTTTCTGGATACCGGAGCATCCGTGTGAAGGTCTAAACTGTCCAATACCGGTAGAAATGGATGGGGCTGTCGCTGAACAATGTGCCTTTTCAGTGATTTGAAATGGCTGTACCTTGATCGGCATTTTGGAACCGTGCAGTCGCAAACACTCTTTCCGGATCAAAATATTGATTCCGGATGTGGTTTTAAAACGCCGCTGCAGCTTTTGCACATAACCCCCAACCTGGGAGGAGAGCTAAATACTACACGCGAAATCAATATTACAGCGACTGCAACGACGCAAGAAAATAATTGACGCGGAAAAAATATCAAAGCATGCTACCCGCTAATGATCAATTTTTGTTTTGCGTGTCATCGAAGTTTTCGTTGTTTTTGTCGAAGCAAGTGCGTGACTCTGACAAACCTAAACATCGTTCCGCGTGCGGGAAGTTTAAAAATGAAGTGTCTCGTGAAATATTGCGGCCGGAGCTGCGAAAGGTGTCCGGAATTCAGTTTTTTTCGCTTCCCTAGCGATGGAATCACGAGATCCCGGTGGATAACGTTCTGCCAGTTGGATCCGGATGTGGGAAATCAAGCCGAGTTCGCGAATATGCAGTGTAAATAAAACACAGCAGCAGCTAATATGAGTGCTGTTATGGTGTTCTTCAGATGTAGTGAATGTTCTGGTTTGTATATTTTCAGGCCCATTTGAAGAGTGCCTGTTTCAAGAATAATGCAAAGAGACGGAGGTTGCAATGTAAAAATGCTCTTCCAACCATCTGTGCGTTTACATTGAATTCGGATGACGAACCTCCAACAGATTTCTTCAAATCTCGGCCTCTGTACTCGTCTCCGGCTCTCCACGATCGCAATTATGCAAACTTTGTTGCTGTTGTTGCGGAATTGAGTTGAAGTTGAAGATAAAGAATCGAGAAATGCGGAAATAGAATCAGTGAAAGAATGTTGCGTGACGGGAGATGAAGATGATGTGGCAAGTGTTTCAAATAGTGAAGCACAAAAGCAAGAGCAGCATGTATTGGCTAAAGAAATGAACCAAGAGATGTTTCAAAACGTTATGCAGATGAAAATTCGCAACTAGCCTCAGTCGAAGTTGACAGTGATGATGATGTAGTAAAGGAGAAGCAAAACTCATTTCGGTTGTTCAGGTAATTGTTTTGTCTTGATTGTTTTTCAATGATTATCATAGGTTCTCTCATCTTTGATACGAAGCCATAGCATAGTTTGGAAATTTCCGTCACGCTGTAACTTTGCTCAACTGTTCAATTACGTGCTTTTTTCGCAAATTGAAAATGTTTCATGACACACTATCGAGTCAAAATAAACAGCGTTTCCTGTCATCTTGGGTGTTCATGGGGACACCCTTTTGATGTGGCTATGAAAGAGAGGACGAAAGCTACAAGTCGGAACTATGGATTACCATAGGTTTCATAGACGAGCGGATGCAAACCAAAAATTTCTGGCAGTCATGAAAATTCAAAAACTTACTGGCATTCGTGTAAAATGTTCATAGCATCAAAGGGAGCTGATGACGTCATGCTCGAGTTGGCTACAGCCAACTGACAGTTCGTTTGGCTACCTTAACTTCGCCTCCGCTCTTCTCTGGGTACCTACAGTTTCTCTAGTCAGAACGCATTGTGTCTCTTCGTACGACGCATTGTGCTTTATACGAGTGGGTTGAAATTGCAGACTCTTGATCCTGAGTTTACATTATAAATCCAGTAATCAAAAAATATTATATTAAAATTAGAATCGATTCCTGGACACTAAAATCACAAAATTTGTGTGTGGATCACTTTATCACTGATACCGCATTCCCAATTCTACAGTATTTAATTTTCAAAATAAACCTGGTAAAAAACTCCCTGTTTAGGGCTGGTGTCCAATTCTAAAAGTACTGTAGAAAAAGCATAGGCCAAAGAAATCGCTCAAGAAATGAGTGGCACGTTGCTTTTCCGTTGCTTGCAGTACGCACCTGAAAAAGAAATCCCGTAATAGAATTTCTCAAGAGAAAAATGCACTTGAAACTCTCAGTTGCTTGGGCGATTATGTTTCCTAGCTGGATACTTGGCTTTACTTGAAATCTTAAGTTTTAATCATAAAAAGATGAGAGTAGGAGCAGAGACAGCAGGTTATCGCTGGACAGAAATTAAAAAATCTACAACAATATTTGAAGTATGTCAAGAACGTCTCTGTAATGTTATAGTAATGTACGATCGGGGAAATTAAAGACAAAATCATACATGTAGACTGCAAGCTTGTGGATTCACTGTTTGTCCAATAGCCAAAATATTTTTCATAGGCAAGCTCTAGGCAGCTAGTCAACTGACATATATCACAGATGTTTGCTCATGCCTATCTGCCTATGACAATTGTTGACAATTGGACTAAGCAGTGTACTACGCTTGAGACCTTGCTTTAAGGGTTTAAGCGGACATAATCTAATAAGATAGACCAACAATAATCTTAAATAATATAAAATAGTTTTGACATGATATATATGAATGATATGCCATGCCATCGATCACGATCTGAACTGTATGTACCAGCAAATGATCTGACATGTACTTAAATGACTTTGAAAAAAACTTGATACAGAACAAAACAAGAAAACAAATCTGCTATTAAAATTGTTTTCAACTTATAGGGTTGCAAATAAATGGCAGGAACGAGCAAAAAGTGGAAGTCGAATGCGTCTATTGGAAGAGAAGGATTTGCCGCTCTTCGTAAGGACACTTTGGTGAAAACTCAAGACAGTTTTTCGGAAAGATCAAATGGATCTCGTCTTAGGAAACGTGGAAAGTGAGAAAATGGTCCAACGAATCACTTGTCGAAGGTTTACAAACGAGGTTTGCTTGCGGACGTGGGTATGATAAGGTGCGTCAATTGCCATAGCGTTGCGTTGCCAGCCTACAGCTGGTATTAGGAAAGATAAAATCGCTACATTTTGATTCAGGTAAAACAATGCACGGAACTATTTTATTATCTGCCAAGTTTAAGCTGAAAATATGTTTTGTTTTCATATAACACCCTAGTCATACACGGCAAAAAAAATCGATATATCCACAGACGTAACTTCTAGGCTGTAAAACAGTTTGAACGGAATCGCACTCAACTACATCAAGTTTCAGAGAATACATTAAATATGTTGTTGCATGTGGGTCTTCCCTTAGCTCAGTCGGTAAAGGCGGAGCTACAAAGCAACACCATGCTGGAGGGGGCTGATTCGATTCCCGGTCTGGTTCAGGTGAAAAATGTTTTCTGACAACTCTACAGTATTTGAGTACAATAATTGTAGATTAGAAAACAATAATCATTACATACAAACTGTATTCACGGCTCTGTTTATTTCAAGCTCATACAGCTAGGCTCAATCTGATCAAAGTTACCCCGCTGATCAAAGATACCCCGGGTTACGGTACATAACTTTTTCAACCTCGATGATGTGCATCTAAATGAATGTAAAATTACAAAAAAATTGCTGTGTAGTCACATTAAAAGTATTTATTATATTGTGATATGAAAACCCTAGAGTAGAAAATATGTAAGACTAGCAGACCCAACGGACTTTATTCCGTCTTATATTAATTTATTGCTTGCAATATCTTTGAAATCGATTCAGCTGTTCTCGAGGTTTAGCGTCACTAACAAACAAACATTCATTTTTATATAGATAGATTTGTTTTTTGTATGGAAAAATGCTATGTTTTTATTTTCCTATTTTCAAGTTTGCCTGGAAAATTTCCCAATTTCTTTTTCTCTGAACCTTTGTTGGACAAGAAAAAACAAATCATCCCAAGACACCGTTAAGATTGGTTCACCTGCGTTCTCGAGGTTTAGCGCCACTAACAAACAAACATTCATTTATATATATATATATATATATATATATATATATATATATATATATATATATATATATATATATATATATATATATATGTATGTAATAATACTATATGTATATATATATATATATATATTATATATTTATATATATAATATAGATAATCCAACAGGGATCGTAAATGATTTATTGTAGAAACTATATTTACTGACAAATAAAAAAATAGTGAAATTATTTTGCGCTTTTAGGAACTCAATGCGTTCTTTTATCTTTATAGCCGCGATTTCTTACGACTTATTGGTTGTTTTACGCGAAAACCGAATAGCTTTCAGCTCAAATTTCCAGATAATCACACGTTCATTTACATTATTTGATTGGACTCATGTTGTCAAAAATTTCAGGAATCTTGCACGAAGGTTTTTGAATTATTGAAACACAAAGTTAATTCGATGAGTGGAAAAGAGCTGGTTGTGGATTGATATTAGAGGCAGATGAGGCATCGACGGCGCTTATGGAGTATTGCACAACCGATCCAAAATGGCTTCGGGACAACAACTTTGCCGCCAGCGCGAACTCGCTCCCGTGCTTTGGTGTTCATGTGGCTGGAATTCATATTCGTTGGAAGCAAATCGTCGCTTCAGATTCACCGGAAATTCAATTCTAAGAACTGCCTCAATTCCGTTATTGATGAAATAATATCGAGGCAGAAGTTGTTAAAATGCTTCGTTGCTTCTGTTGTAGGAGCCTCACAGCAAACAATGGCAAATGGTGACATGGCGTGAGTACACGAAAAATAATTCATAACGTCTGTCGAGTCTGACATCCGGTTGAAACGGACAGCAGATGGAGTTTATCCCAGATCCCGTACATGTCTTTAAAATTGCCGTGAACGGTGGATCTCGAACGCTATTATTAGTCTTCCCGATGGTATGTGAAGAAAAGGGAACTGACTATCAATGAAGTCAACCGAAACCATTCTTACACACTGGCAGCACATGAAGAAACCAACGAACCTAAAACGGCACTGCACAAGCGTGACGGCGGCGGATGTTGATTTTGAAGAATCCAAGCTTCAATGTGAAGACCGAGGTGAGATGAGCAATGCTACAAAATACTGTAACCATTCCGTGGCAGCTGCGTTGAGGTATGCCGAAAAGTAGATGATAACGAACAGTTAAAAACAACATCACGGTTCAGTTGAAGATCTGTCCCAATGGTTTGACGCTATTCGTATGTAGAACTCCAGAGTTTGCGATTGAACCCGTCAGATAAAGCCAAATACGATGCCGATATTCATCAATTAGAAATGATGGTGCATCTCGTGTTCGATATCAAGGTTAGTATACACAAACTGTATTCTGTACAAAATAATGCATTTTCGTGTTTCAGGTTGGTTCCGATGGTCACTGAAACCGTGGCAAGCCGCACTCATTATGGCCACCAACGCTATCCTCCGATTACAGAAGAACATCTTAACAGATCTTGATTACCCGTATCTCTACACGTCACGGTTCACGCAAGACTGCGTGGAAAATTTGTTTTCAGTTGTTCGGTCTAAACAGCGAAGACCCACTCCACTGCAGTTCAAGAGCCACCTTAGAACCATCACGCTGTCCCAGTATATGTTGGAAGTGAAAAATTCTTCGTACAGTTTGGACGATCGGGAATACCTGTCAGGTTTCATGGATCACTTGAAAAGCATCGATAATCAACAGCAACCAAATTCTTCAAAAGCAGCTCCGAGCGCTGGAAAACTACTTGATTTCTCAAAGGTTGAAGTATCTACTATGGCAAAACAACTTCTCTCGGCCATAGGTAATGCTGAAGCTAATACAGTATTCCATGTTTGTGGCTACATGATTGGGAGCATTAGCAAAACCAGTACTACTTGCTCTCTTTGTCGTCAAGGCTGTGTTACTCCAGCACCTTTTGACAAAAGTTTTGCGCAGATTCTCAGCATTGATGGCTGAAGGCAAAAGGAAAATCCCACACCTATCCTTCAGAAAAAATCTTTCACTTTGTGTTATGCTTGGATTCTATTATCGCTGAACATTTTGCCGATAAATCGTTCATCGACAAAAGTAAGATTGATGTCGCTCGATTATTGATTGCAATCCCTCCCATTGGAGCTTCCAAATTGCCACAACATCAAATTCAAATTAATCAACAGATTTTTGCAGTTCAGAATGAAATCTGACAGAATTCGAAAAATCAGAAAGCGTAAATTTGACAGCCGAAGTATGTTGAATTGATCTGTTCAAGTTGATGAAATAATAATAAATCATTGTTTTGTTTCTCATTCCCAAAAGAAAATCAAAATTGCCGTCAATTTGTCTTATGTATTATTTATTAATATCTGAAATACCAAATCAGAATCTAATTATCAAGGCTTTATCAGGTGTTTAAATATTCAAAACATCTCTACCGTACGTAATTCTCATCTAACTTATGCTCACAGTATCACAAATCCGGCTTCGCCCCCTGTCTTTAAATTGTAAAACACCGTAATCCACTTGTTTGTCTTAAGTTTTCACATTCCTTAAAAAAACGATCAGTTTAATTTATATTGTACAACGCTTTCAATATAATTTTAGGTTCATATCATTTTTCAAGCAAATTATCGATCTCAATACTCCCCAGTTTTGAATTTTTTTTAGTTAGGTCTGCGGTGACATTTCATGACAGCTGAACTAGGTCTGCATTGACAACCATATTTTTTGCATCTGTTTCTCCCTCCCAGCCCCCAACTGCTTCTCGACAGAAAAACATATTATGCTCGACTTTTCGAGCTAAAATGGAACAGATAAGTGAATTAATTTGTACTTACTAAAATATCGTTCAGTCTTATATCCTCCTGCAGCATTTTATCGAGGAGTTGCCGTTAAACAAACAACATACGTCTTACTCCAATGGCGAATGAACACAACATAGCGCATGGCAGTTGACAGATCAAAAGACGAGCCTCGGCTTACAACACTGCTAAACCGATATTTCGGCATGATAGGCACTTGAGGTCGGTTGAAGTTTGATTAACGTTTGTGCTTGGCTTCTTGTGTTGCCAAGAATCGGTTTAATAACGAAGTTGTCCGATATATCAGTTTCAAGTGATGTTGAGACTCGGTATCATTCGATTTTTTCCCGAGTTATCATTTAAATATGAAAATGACGAATGAATTCAGCTAAATGTTTAACCTAGCCCGTGGGCAAGTTTTAAGTGTGTACTCTGTCACTTGCAATGAACCGCTGGCCGTGCAATGAACCTCTCTTTCTACATTGTAGTAGGCTAATAAAGATTGCATGGGATACCGCACGCAATCCAAATCTCGATTATCATCGAACTTACATGGACCTGGATTTTACTTGGTAGAAAGATTGCAAATGTGATTAGAAATAAGAGTTGCGCAGGTAGAAAATATTTCATTGACCATCTTATTCAGCCGCTGCTGCTGCGTCATTGCCTGAAGTCCGAAACCGGTGGACGCGACTTCCACCTCCTGACATGAATGTTCATGTTCGCCAGGTACTTTTTTCACCGTTTGGCCGGTCGAACCGACCTCCCGGCCAAGCGCAGGCAGCAATGTAGCCTTCCTCTTCAGGTATCCTTTGGAGCTTCTTGTCGTTCAGGGTCGTCGACCATCCGGAACCGGGCTTTCTTTCGATGCTCTGATTGTTGTCTAATAGTGTCAAGATGTTGTAGATGCCGGAACGGGCGTATCTGGCGTCCACAAAGTGCCGCACAAAGTCCGTTTTCGACGCGGTGAGGTGCCGTTCTTTGAACGCGCACACTTATGAACACCCAAAAGTTGAAAAGGTGGCAAAAAATGCAATTGCAATTTTTGCAACCATATCTTGAGAAATCCGCATGATTTAGAAAAGACCATTTTGCCCATCACGATCCACAAAGCGTTTTATGGTATAAACGAAGCCATGCAAGTGTGTGCAAGCGGTTGGCAGCACACAGATTCCTCGAAACAAATTTATCGCTGTGTGCTTAGTGCCTCGACAGTCGAAGCAACCGCTCGATCTTTGTTCAACAGTCAACAACTTTTCAATATGGGTGAGACAATACCACAGAATGCGTTGCGCTCGTGACCACCGTTGGAATTCCGCTGTCTAGTGTTCTATTTTTATTTTCACTCGTCATCGCACTCCGATATCCTCTCTTCGAGTTCGCCTTCTTTATGAAATACACGAAGCTATGCAAGTGTGTGTGAGAGACATTTGCTTCATTGCTGTATCGCTGAGTGCCTCAACAATCGAAGCAACTGTTGGCCTTTTATTTCACTACTTTCACCTAGTTAAAATGGCTGAATGGTTACGATCTAGATCCATGACGCAGACTTGGCTCACGGTTCGAATCTCGATTACTCGAATCGCGTTCGGTTTTTGTGAGACATTGAATTTCCGGACTCCAATCTTATACTCAACACTAATACACTGTACAAGCTCACTCACACATTGAATTTTTCAATGCGAATTGATGTGCTGCTTCTTTTCCCCACGACCAATGTTGCCTTTTTTCTCCAAGTTACGATCCATTACGAGAAATGATACCAAATCATGCGATAATGCATTACTAATCTTGCTTTTTTATTTTGGGTGAACGGAGTTACTTCACTGTTTTTGCCATCACGGTTAGAGTTCGACTGATAGAGCTGTCAAATTTTGTCTGCTGACTCATGGGTTACTATGATTGATACACGCAAAAAAAAGTCGCAGTAGAAACCTAGGACAGGACCTGCCAGCTCAGAGAGAGATGACCTCTCATAAATTTATGATTGCTATGATACGGGGGTCGCTCCAATGTTTCCAGATATGTTTACACAGTAATCCCATTGATAATAAAGTAATTAAAAAACTTTCTTTTGTCGTTCGAGAAATGAAGCTGCATCAAACTAAACGTTAATTGATAAGGTTTCATTCGATTTTCATTGATGCTTACGCTGCAAATTCTGCTGTGGGGAGAAAGGCTCAGTATAAGAGCTGTCACTTTTTTGAATATCAGCTTTGCTGGTTGTTCAGCAATCTTGGTTTTGCTTTATGCATTGCTGAAATTACAGCATAAAAAAATCAGCAAAACTTTGCTGTTTTCCAGCAATAAAAATTGTGTGTGGGTTGTCACAAATGGAAAAAGTGAAAAAACAGTGACTACTAGCAACACCGCCAAACCAACAACAAACTGCTTGCTTGTAACATAACTCGACGGAGACGGTAGAGGCGGTTGTCAAAGCGACCAATAAAAAACGGTCTTTTTGACAGGTAAATGGTCTTGTTTTCGCACTAACAGCTGGCAGGTCCTGTCCTAGGTAGAAACTACCATTTCGAGGGTTAAATTCAGCGCAAACACCAACAATTTTCAGCTGACTATAAATGCGTTTGATTTTACCTTGCCTGCGATTAGATCAACCATGGTGCGGTTGATACCAATATGAGGTCTGTCAAATATAGCACAAACGTTGAAGGTTGTACCATAAACGCAGTAAATTTTACTCAAATTTCATGGTAGTTTTAAAGATAGGCGTAATCGGGTAAAATGGTTGTTATTACAACAAGAGTTTTTTCTGTGTACTGCATAGTAGTTTTGTTTTTATTTATTTATTTATTTATTTGTCGTCAATCTGTAGTAGACCATTACATATACGTAAAATACTTAGCTTAACTTAATGATCAATACCTAACTAACCTTAAAAGAATTTTTGCCTGAGAGTTTTTTTGTTCATTGTTATATCTATTGATTCACAATTTGCATTGTAGCAAGACAACATTTTATTCAAAGGTGCATTTTTGCATAGTTTGTCCGTTGATTGCTAATATAAAACAAGTTTCTGATTCTAAGCGGACGAATAGGGACATAAAAATTTATTTTTTCCAATATTTCAGGGGCATTAACTCTTTGTGCAATTACATCATTTATAAAAGCAACCATCGCAAATTCTCTCCGCTTTTCTAATCTCTCTAGGTTAATCAACATGCATCGTGAGTCATAGGATGGAAGTGGAAAGGTAGTCCAACCTAATTTTCGTAGAGCATATAGGACAAATTGTTTTTGACTGATTCAATTCTATTATTATGCGTATCTTGATATGGTGCCCAAACAATACTACAGTATTCAAGTAGGGGTCTCACAAGCGTTACATAGAGTGTTTTTTATCATATAAGGATCGTTGAAGTGGAAACTGAATCTTTTGATAAACCCAAGCATGTTGCTAGATCTGTAGATAATGCTATTATAATGATCAACAAAAGTTAGCTTAGAATCGAGTATTACACCTAAGTCTCTCACCTGGTTGCATCTTTCAATAGTTTTCTGTCCAGACTAAATGTTTTTGAATTGTGGTTTGCTTTCTTGTAAATGATATGGAATTACATTTTTTAACATTAAGTTCTAGCAAACTTTTCTTACACCAGTTGTGGAAGTTGTCAGTTTCAAGTTGGAAAATTTCGAGATCGGTTGTGTCACTGATTTCCATGAAAAGTTTCATGTCGTCTGCATATATAGAAACATGAAGGAGTTTCAAAATGAGCTCCACATCGTTGACAAATAAGATAAACAGAAGTGGACCCAATTGAGACCCTTGTGGCACCCCAGATGTTACGTTAACTATTTTGACAAACTTCCTCAAACCTTACTCTCTGTGTTCTTTTGACAAGTATGACTTGATCCATTCCAATAACCTAGGATTAAAACCCAGCCTGGATAATTTAAAAAGCAACAGTGGTATATCAACTCTATCAAATGCTTTACTAAAATCAGTATAAAGTGCTTCTACAAAATTTCCTTATCCATTACGTTTAATGAAAATGTTACAAATTGTATCAAATTAGTAGTTGTTGATCGTCCTTTTACAAAACCGTGTTGCTTGGTAGTTATTAAGGTCTTAACCTGTGAGAATATGTTGTCATTAATTAAGGATTCAAATAGCTTAGGAATACAAGACAATATAGCAATACCACGATAATTGTTTATATCAGATTTTCTACCGCTTTTGAATATTGGGATGAGAAAGGATTCTTTCCAAATAGAAGGCAGAGAGCAAGAGTCTAATGATGTGTTGAATAGCCAAAACAACGGTTTAACTAACTCGTTGGAAAGAGATTTGAGAAATATGGGTGGCAAGCCATCAGGCCCAGCCCCTTTGAAGCATCCAAGTTTTGTAGACCTCGTAATATGTCCAGCAGCGATACATTGTTTACTGATATGTCCTTCATTGGATCAGGAAGGTATGAAAAATATAATAATCATTTTACTTAATCTAATCTCGTTCCGATTCGTTATGAGATGTATACACGTTTTGAAAAAAATCGGCGAATAAATTACTATTTTCATTTGGCGTGCTACCGGTCCTGTTATCTAGATGCATGGTTGAAGGAAAGTTTTTAGCTTTTTGTTTCTCTTAGCAAACTTAAAAAAGATTTAGGATCTGATTTGATGTTACTTTCTACATTGTGTGTTGTATTCTATATATGCATGTTTCATTTCTAGGTTCAGTTGTTCGCATATTGAAAGATACGTTGACAGATTTTCGTTGGTCTCATTCCGTTTAAATGCTTTATGAGCTTTTTGCTTTCTATTTTTCAGATTAATAACCTGTCTATTGTACCAAGCTGGTATCTTGGAATTTAGTTTCTTTCTTTGCTTCTTTGGTACTGTATGTTCTAAAATGTCATATATAATACTATAGAATGCATCCACAGCTTGATGCAGGTCATGTTGACGTAATAAGTTTTGCCAGTCAATGCAATTCAATTCTTGCTTAATTAATTCGTAGTTTGCTTTGCTAAAATCGAAGTATGACTCCGCCAAACTATTATCCAACATTGTGGATTTACCATGCACGAATATAGAGTATTCGATTGCAGTGTGGAACACCTCATTCTTCCAAAGTGGAGTGGGTGATTCAATTACGCAAAAATCATCGCTCATATTTGTGAACAATAAATCCAAATAGCAATTATTTTGATTTTTTACACAATTTACCTGATTAAGTCCCATTTCTGCACTTTTTTCAAATAAAGTACGGAGATTTTCATTATCACCAGCAATCGGAATTAAAAGAGAGTCATTTTCGTCATCTAACATAAAATTCGCTGCTCGTTGATTAAAATCGCCGTATATATGAACACTTACATCTGGCTCTAAGTTTGAAATTATCCTATCGGCAAAATTAAAAATAATTCAAATAGGACTCTTTTTCGCATATTCTGGTGGGAAATAAACTGCTGAAAATATGTGAACTTGCTCACCGAAGTTAATTTTACCCAGACATGGTCAAATTCTTTGTACTTGCAAGAGGAAATTTGCTCAGAATCATACTCAACACTTACGGCTATTAAAACACCACCACCACATTTTTTGTTGGATAATAATTTGTCACGATCATCTCTAAATACATTGAAGCGATTAGCAAAAACTTCTTCGTTATTTATACCTGCATCCCAGCTTGTCTCAGTACCTAAAATTACAGGATAGCTACACGCCTCTACTTGTTTATAAATTTCATTCACTTTGGAAGCACTTTTCATCCTATTAAAATTTTGACAGTAAATTACTAGCTCCTGACTCTTATTTTCACTGTTAATACTAATAGGCTCACCTTCCTGGATGTAACGAAGTCGTCAAAATCGGGAGAACATCTGGTTCTGCAGAAATGTTGTCCTGTAGTTCCTCTAGAGAGTTCGTCAATATCGTGGAAAAGACATGCATGTCGGCAGGCACATCTCGTATGCTGCAGAGGGAGTTCCCAAGTTAAAATGATTGGTGCTAGCTGGCTCGTCTTCAGAGTATGGGTTTAAAGTTGGTCCTCTTTCAAAACGTATCGTCGGTCGGTAATTAATTGGCGGTCTGGAGAAATGATTTTTTGCTGCTGCAAGGAGGTCGCGATCCGGTGGTAAAAAATTCATATTGTAGTTTTTCAGTGCCATGGTTTCTCGCTTGTATGTTATTCCTATTTCCAAAAACAGTATTTCTATTTGTGTTGTTTTCGTGGTTTGCCATATTTTGCCGTCTTTGCTTTCTGGCTTTGTCTGCATGATTTCGTTGGGCCAAACGGCGCAATTTCCACTCATCATACTCAGTCCAGTCGGCTTTCCACACGTTTCTATGTCCCAAACGGCGCCATCCTGAGTTTTGTTTGCGATTATTTAGTTCGACATCCAAACTGGGGTATGAATCAGCTGACGAAGGTGCGACTCTCTGTATTGTTATTAAATTGGCTGATAGTGACTTTAATTCATCGAGAATGTCGAGACCAACTAGAGGGTTTGAGTTCATACTACAACTGTCTGTGCGGGTAAAGGTAAACCCATGAAAAATCGGCAATTTTCCTCCAAATTTTTCAATGCAAACGTTAGTGTTGTAGATTTAAAAAGAAATTTAAAGGAGTCCGTTTTCCATGTGATTTATAAGTTAGGTTTATTATCACTTCACGATTTTGAGGACTCAAAATCACAAAATAAACAAAACAAACAACGCTGAAACTGTTAATCAATGGATCCTGTGAACGAGATGAACCAGTGGAGCAAACGATGAAAATTTCATAATGGAAGTCCTAATAGTATTTGAGAATTGTGCTCAGAAATCTTCGAAGTGATAGAGACTTGATCTCGTCTGTCCCTAAAATTTGGCAATCACCCAGTTCATTTGGAATCAAATAATATTCCATTTCGAGTGACACAATATTATACGAAAAGGAATCCATGTAATAAGAAGTGAAAGTTCAATGGTAGAACAAAAACGAAAGATAAATAGCGTGACTGTGCATCAGGAGGCAAACGGCAATCGATACACAGCGGCGCTTGGGAAAACAGAGTGGACATGCTGCTGGTAATCTATGTGACTTTCAGCTGAGCTAATAAGCTATCAAGCTTATCCAATATACCTGTCGAATACTTGTTAAGCGCACTGATAAAACATAACCTGTCAAACAATCGATCCGTCGATAACGTTGTTGAACCCAATAAAAACGATGCTAAGCCATCATGATTTGTCTGTTCCTACTTCAACCTTTATCGCATCAATCGATGTCTAACGTCTCTATCACGAAAATAATTAAAATAATGAGTCGGAGAGGTGGAATTGTGCTAATGGCCAAAATTGATAGCGTCGATTAGTCGACCCACAATTCACAAGGCAAGAGCACGAGGAAGGTGAGAAAGGAGCTGATTTTCCACATTCCTTTATCGGTGTGGGTAAACGCGTAATTATCCAACTGATCAAAGTTCAGCAGAAAATGCCAAGTGAAATTGCATGTATTCATTATAGGAGGATGATTGCATCGGTTTGCTAGAACGTTCTCACCGAAGAAGTCAATATTTGATTTACAACGACTGCAAGTCTACTTATAGGTTGTTGGTACATCTGGGTCGCCTCTTAATGGACGATGATGGTTCAATGAAATCGAAAGAGAAAAACCAATAAGACCTGCTGCCATGTTCGTGTCGGGCGCAGTCCACCACTCCCAGGGAGAATTGCGTGTGCTCAGTCATCAGTCATTGGAAGAGTTATGACCGTTTTCATGTCCCGATAAATTGGAATTGATACCAGTAGGCTCTTTGTACAGGTAACTGCTAAGGCGAAGGCTACACGACAAGCTAAAATTAACAATGCTTCTTGTTTTATGTTCAGTTTACGTTTAGAGGTGAAATCATTATATATCTACGAGCTGCTGACTTGAGTAGGTTTCTAGGTGTGCTGTGCATAGTGAGAATGGCGTTTGACCGGATTTTAATTGTCGCATGATGAGTTCATATTGAGCGTCGACCTTTTGCAGAACCTGAAGGGCAGACAAAACAGTAGTAAAAAGTAAAATGTTTAAAACTTCCCAGCTTCCAGACTTCGCTCGAAACTAATTACTCACCATCAGCACTATCTATTAAACTAAAACACTATCCCCGACGGTAAAATGTGGTTTAACAAACCATTTAATTACCACAAGCTTATTTCTTTCATTTTGAGCATATTTTTCCACACTCTCTTCACCACCCTGAACTAACTTCTTCACGATGAGCAGAGGTTCAACGTTTCTCTTCGTAATTAGTGCCTTGTCCCTAACTTCGTTGTCTACCCCAAACCTCCCGAGGGACATCACAATGGAAAACGAGAAATTTCACCAGCCACAACTAATTTCAAACTCAATTAAACTTAATAGAGGCACAGCAACACAGTGTTTAATGTACGTTTATTTTCCTTTCCGTTCCGGGCAACAATCTACGCCACTTTTCACACTCGCCCTAGGGCCGCGTAATTTTGCAGTCGAACGCCCGGGCGTAGGTCTCCGTGTAGAGCAAGCTACAGACGGCCGCATTGTTATCGAAGCCCATCTCCGGTACCTTGAACTCGGGATTGATGGCCACCCGGAGGGTGTAGAGACCAAAGTCAAGCTCAGTGATGTCCACCCACTGGCAGTCGATGTTGTGGCGGTAGATGTCAGCGCAGTTCACCGAGATGCCTTAAATACGAAAATCGAAGCATTATTCAGGGTGTTCGAAAATCAAAAAATTATCACACACCTTGATCGCCATAGTTGGCACATGCATACTTGGGTTCCGTTCCCGGTAGACACTGGTTGTCCTCCAGGCAGAAAGACGCCTTATGACCCTCGGCCACCTTCACCCCTTGTGCGTTATAAATATCAAACGTAGCAAACACCTCCATGCTGTGGTAATGCCTGAAGGAACAAAAGAAAGGAAAAAAACCGAAACTCAGAATAAGCATTCGCCTCATAAATCACACCCTTACATATGACACAGATGCCACTCCCACAGATGTTTCGGAATGTGAGGCCGGAAATCCGCCGTCCCGGTATTCAACACCCGGGCGGTAAATTTCATCAACCGTCTCGTCTCCAAGTGCCAGTTCGGATTGTCCCGCTGAATGTCGTAGGCCTGTGAAGCGACACAGTTCTCCTCCATGGCACATTGCAGCAAATACATCAATCGATCTTCCAGGTGAAGCGATTGTTCCATTTCCACATGGTCAAATGCCAAATCGGCCATTTTTTCCACGCAAGTAACGGCTGCCACATGTGTCCCTCGCTCGCTACAGCTACTCTGCCATCCGACTTCATGGTGCAAACAGTCGCCCAGGTTGGTCTCATTGCCGTAGCACTCCGTTCCGCTCAACAGGATCTCCGATCGGTTCGACCCACCGAAAAAATCCGTCTGAATGGCATCATTTGCATAACCTAACCCGAGCTGCCGGCACACCACGTTTCCCTCCAACAGTGACCATCCGTCAGCGCAAATCGTTCCCCAAGCGGTGCCACTGTCAGCGAAACGAATCTGAAAAAGTAAGAGAAATGCAAAACGAAATAGATTGATTGCTATGTTTACCTGCACATTCTTGTGAACAACTTAATTTATCGCCGAAAAACAAATGCCATACACATACCTCCACTCTTCCTTCATTTGGAATCCTTCCTCCCGCTAGCCGCACCTCCAAATCCTTCATCAGCGGAATCTTCTTCAGCTTAAACCTTTCCGGGATAGGCTTAGCCGTCGTGATCAATCCAGCGCCGCCCTCATCATCATCCTCCTTGCAGATTACTCCGGCCGATTCGCTTGCCTCGCAATCGCTGTGTCCCCACCCATCGAAGTGGCAGTGGGCCAGTTCCGTTTCCTTTCCGCCGCAGAACAAATTATCCATCCAAAACTTTCCTTTGTGGGATGGAACGAAATTGGAATTACTACCGGGAAAAGCGGATCCAAGCAAACAACTGTACACTCACGTTTTGCCTTGCCGAAATGGCCACTGTGGGTGGATTTTACGTGGCCGGGGTAACCAAGCTGCCGGCAGACAACCTCCGCTTCGGCCGAGTCCCACTCGTCGTCGCACACCGAGCCCCATTTGCCGTCGTGGAAGACTTCCACGTTCCCTGGAATTGGAGGAATGCCAATAGAGTTAGTAACTCGAATTCGAATTAGTGTAGGACCGCCTGCAGTGACTCAAATCCGTATTCGAACATCATCATGCAGAATTATTTTTCTTAGGTTTTGATGGTAAGAGAATTTTTTTTTAAGGTATTTTATTTAGGTTGTCAAATGTCAAAGTGTCAAATGTGAGTAATAAAACATGATATCTGATATTTGATCAATGGTTTTATTTCTCTGAAAATGATTAAAACATTCAACTCAGAAATACGCTCAAATTCATGTTCGTACGGCACCCATATTTACGACTCTAATTTTCAAGATAGTGATAAATGTCAGAATTAAATAATTAGTAAATACTACTAAAATTGTTTTTTATTAATCATTCCTTGTCGCATATACTAAATTGCAATTTCAAGTATTTTAACCCAATGGGCTCTTCAGCTTTGTATAAAATTTTTATGTGCTTGGCGTGTTTAGTGTGTCATATGTTATAATTAATGTTTCAGATCAGCCCTTGGGGCATTGTTAGTTTCAAAATTTGATAACCTACTTAAACAAAAACTACAGTTACAATTTGAAAATCCTAGGGGTGGGGAACCAGATTCCGGATGATCTGGTGATCCAATGTCAGGCCCCAAGCAACACCAAACCATCATAATTTGTTGAAGCAACTTCATTGTGACCTAATTGAGTCACATTGAAGTAACTTTTACCACGTTGAAACAAGTGTGCTACTACGGGCAGCGTGCCCTGTACCGATTGATAGACTCACTTAAGCGATCATCGAGCATTTTTATCTCGACCAGACGGTGGACCTCAGATGTTCTTGTTCTCGGAGGGGTGTTCAGGATCATCATAAGGAACTTAGTTTGAACACGCTGTAGTTTCAGGTGATGTGTTTTTGCGCAACTTCCATATTGGCATGCCTTCTCGATGACCGAGATGATTTGCATAGACAGCTTGTTTTCAGGGATACTGTAGACCTCTGATCATGGTACAGTAGCTCAACAGAACGTTACACTTTGTGACAGTGATTTTGCTGTCTATGGTAACGCCAAGATAGACAGCTGATTTGGCCCATTCCACCGTGTGCTGTAGGCTAATTTACATCCTCGGCGGAACAAGTTTGGGAGAGTTGGAGTATGGGAAGAGGATGACCTGGATCTTTGCCGCGTTGATACAGATCTTCCTCTCGGTGAAGTATTCTGATAGAACAATCACGCTTCGCTGTGGTTTCGGTAAGCGCCTGTTATACCCTACCATTGTGGACGATTGATGTATTACCGGTAAACAACGACAGAGATCCATTTTCATGGAGCGAGGGTATGTCCGAGCTATAAAGGTTGAACAGAAGTGGACCTAGTATACTTCCCTGCAGAACACCGGCGGAGATCTCCTGTGCATCGGAAACTACACCTTGCAGCGAAACGCGGAATGTCCTGTCCGACAGATAGTTTTTAATTATCTTCACCTGGAAGATAGGATGATTGTATCTTTCTAGCTTATACACCAGGCCCTCGTGCCACACATTATCAAAGGCCTTCTCGATATCCAGAAGTCCATGGCAGAAGATTTCACAACATACTTGTTTCGCCTGATGTTGTTGGTAATTCGGTTAAGTTGGTGCGCTGTTGAGCGACAACGTCGGAAACCGAACTGCTCGTCAAACAAGATGTTCAGCTCATCGGCAAACGAGAGAAGCCAACGGTGGATCGCTTTCTCAAACAGTTTCGATACTCTTGAGAGAAGGCTGATGGGCCTCTAGCTCTTAGAAAATAAAGAATCTTCTCCAGGTTTCTGGATGGGGATGACTTTGGCCGACTTTCAACACGAGGGGAAGAAGCCAAGCCGGAGACATTGGTTGGAAACCATCGCCAGATGGCTATAGAACTGGGGACTCAATTGCCTGAGCTCCAAGTTCATGATGTTATCGAAACCTAGGACCTTCGTGTTCTTTGAGCCTTTGATATAAGTAAACAATTCGTCAGCTGAGATATCCAAGTTCTCAGTGAAGTCGTTGGGGCTTATATGAATGGTAATAATTAGTATGGTAAACCTCTGTTATTTTATTTAATTTTTTTTATTTACATGGCATAACGTCACATACTCAGCCATATTCTGCGTAGCGGGTGAGTCGACAAGACTCGCTCTCACATACATGGTGACAATTGTCTCCATTTGATTTGCACGGAGAGTCACCTCACACGAGGCGACAGTTGTCACCTCGTATGTGAGAGCGAGTCGTGTCGACTCACCCGCCACGCAGAATAAGGCTGACTATAACATAGCCTGATACACAATATCCCTCCATAATGCCCGATTCGTGGCTGCTCCTCTCCAATCCCTTGGGCATCTAGGTCCCCCTAGGTCTTTCTCCACCTGGTACGTCGTCTTGTACCAACCGGATTCCCGTCGAACACCATTTTTGCAAGATAATTGCCCGACAATCTCGCAACATGTCCTGCCCAGCATATCCTTCCAGTTTTTGCCACCTTACGAATACTGGGTTCGCCGGTGAGTTGCGCGAGCTCATGCCTCTTCAAGCACTGTCCATGTCTCATGCCCGTAGAGAACAACCGGTCTTATTAGCGTTTTGCACAGGATGCAGTTCTTACGGGAGCTAAGTCTGTTTGACCATAGTTGCTTGTGTAGCCCATAGTAGGCACGACTTTCACTGATAATGCGCCCCCGGATCTCACGGCTGTTATCGTTGTCCGCAGTAACCAGTGAGCCGAGATAGACAAATTCATCGACTACCTCGAACTAATCGCCGTCGATCGTTACACTGCCTAGTCGGGCCCTTTCGTGAACGGTTCCGCCTGATAGCATGTACTTCGTTTTGGACGTATTTATCTTCAACCCATCTCTCTGCTTCGCGCTTTAGTCTGGTGTCCCGCTCTGTCACCGCCTCAAAAGCCCTGCCAACAATATCCACGTCATCGGCAAAGCAGACAAATTGGCCGGATCTGTTGAAAATCGTGCCTCACACGTTAAACGCCTCTCGTCGCCTAACACCTTCAAGAGCAATGTTGAACAGGAGGCAAGAGAGACCATCACCTTGACAAAGCCTTTTGCTGGATTCGAATGAACCCGATATCCACCTGATATCATCACACAGCACTGGGTTCCATCCATCGTAGCCTTGAAAGGCGGGTCAGCTTCCCCGGAAAGCTGTTCTCGTCCATGATCTTCCATAGCTCATATCGGTTAATTGTATCGATTGTATTTCTGTATAACAAACATAGGTCATTTTGTAATACTGTCCACAAGTTTTCTGGTATACTTAAGGGGAATCTTTTCTCATTCTTCCATCAAGTAAGTTTTAAGTAAGATTTTGTTAGCTATTCCTAAAGATTTTTTATTGGATTGATGTAAGGAGGTTGTGTTGGAGTATCAATAACTTTTTGGAAATTGTAAAGTAATCAAAAACGTACTTTATGGGCTTTATGCTTTGGATTATTGTCTTGGTAAAACTTGAAGCTTTGACTCAAACCCATTTTACTGGCACTCGGCCTCAATTTTTCTATTAGAACCTATGCTCAAGAATACATTTTCATCCATTATGCCATTCTTGATGCCAATGACGAAAACCAAGTTTCCAACATGTTCAGCAGACACACACATCCCCATACCATCACTCATGCTCAACCGTGGATTTTTCACGTTCAGTTCATCATTTTATTACCTGCAAACAAATCGACGACCATCTGAGCCAAAGATGTTAAATTTGGACTCATCTACAAAAATAACAAAAATGTTTTCATGCTGTCTAGTTAAATCAAATCGGAGTTTCTTATTCTTCTGACTGATGAATGGTTTTTTCCTCGGCAATTGGGCGTTGAAATTGATCTTTCTCAATATATTGCGGATAGTTTCTGGACAAACCTCCACTCCATTTCCCTGATTTAACTCCTTCGTAATGTCAGCGGCTCTTGTTTCCAGATTTTATCTTATTTTTCTCATCACAAATTGTTTATGCGGTGGTGTCAACTTTTTCCTGTTCAAGTATCTAGATACATTGACGATCCTGTTTTCTTCAACAAATCGTTTTATGATATATTGGACTATTGATCTGGGTCTTTTTAGCGATGTCCCGGAGGGATTTTCCCTCTTTGTAGTGTTTCACGATAAGCGTTCGTTCCACAATTGCAGTATGTTTGCTATTTATAGCAATCGCAAAGTATTTAGGCCAACTGCCTACGAAATACATGAATATGATTTTGTAAATCACACTTTTCTATACTTGCAGATTAGACTAACTCGAAAGATGCCATTAAATTACAAAAAAGGCAAACAATTCTAAACACACTTCACGAAAAAACATTACTAGGAATTTGGTTTTGAGCTATTTTTCAATGTATTCAGGTTAAGTCGATCCGTACCCGGGCAAGTAATAATTTTCATTGTTCCTAGGACCCAGGGATGCCAGATATTTTTTACAAATGTCTGTGATAAAAATTTGAAATGTCTGGGAATGTCGTTAAAATTCTGTAAATTTTTTTTTAGAAAATTGGACTTCTTCCAATGAAAAGACGTAATAAGAGAGCGAGTTATGTCATTATCGCTGTTTGTGTGATTATGTATACATGTCTGCATCTATTTCTTGAATTGTATGCAACCTTACACTATTGTTTCATATTTTTAAAGTGACACTGAAGCTTGAAGCATTTGCATAGATGACACAACTTTTCATCGTTTTTTTTTCCCCTGCAACGCTTTTTCCAGTTTTGTATTTTAAAATCAAAATTTTGTTTTCATTTGTAAAATTCAAATTTTTTGATTCAACAATAACCATTGATGGTGTGTACCATATTTTAATATGGTGTCATCATCACTCATGATCATCAATATCATTATGGTCATATGAATGATTTTTGTATAGATTGCATCTTCGGTTAGTCAGTGATTATCTTTTAAATTTCAGGGAAACTCACTCCTGATCTTCTGCAAGGCTCTTTGCTTTATTCTGGGAAGTTTCCTCCTGCACTTCAGGCAAAATTCCTCATAAACTTCTTGGCAGTCACTCCTTATTTTCTTCGAAATTCACATTTAACATCCCAACTTTACCTTCCAGCAACATTTTGTAATGTTTTTCCTTAACAAAGTTACTCTCTAAATTTCTGATATGTCCCATCCTGAACTACGAGGAAAGTTTCTGCAAAACTTTGAGAAAGTACTCTTCAGAATTTCTTGGAAAATCTTCCTAAGTTGCTAGAAGTTTCTTCCTGAACTTCTGAGAAGTTCTTTTCTGAACTGCCGAAATAATCTTTTCTGAACTTCAGAGAGTATTGTCCTGAACTTCGGGAAGTAAGCTCCTGAATTTCTGAGAAATGCTTGCTTGAACTACTAGAAAGATCCCCCTATATTTCTGGAAAGTTTCTTCCTGATTTTATCAAAAGAATCTACCATAACTTCTCAGATTTTGTGAAGTTCGAGCAGTTATCATTCTGAAATGCTGGAATGTTTGATTCGGAACTTTAGGGAGGCTCTCTAGCACTTCTGGGTAGTTCCAATTGAATTTTTGGGCCCTACACAACTTCTGAGAAGTCCTCTTATAAACTTCTGAGGAGTTTTTTACTGATTTTTTTTATTCCAAAATTTTTAGGAAAATTCCCTTAAATTTGTTTTTGAAGTTTCTTTCTGGACTTCTGAGAAGTCCTCTTCTGAACTTTTGGGAAGTTTTCTCCAGAACTTTGGGGAAGTTTGATCTGGAACTATTGGGAAATACATGCTCAAATTAGAAGGAAGTACCCCCAATGCTCCTGGAAAGTTTCATTCTTTCCTCCCTAAAGAATGTTGAGAAATGCAGAATGTTCTCCTGAAATGCAGAATGTTCTCCTCTGAACTTTGAAAAAGCTGCCAAGCACTTCTAAGAAGTTCCAACTAACACTTCGAGAAGTTTCTTCCGAAACTTCTGGGAAGTTATTTCCTGAACCTGAGAGCAGTTCTTTCCTCAACTTCTATGACGCATCCTCCTGAGGATTTTTTTTTCCAGATTTTTTGAGAAATTATAGGTAGTGCCCTACTTGGTTAGCTCCCGTCTGAAATTTGGGGAAGTTTTTTGTTCTGAACTTCTGGGAAGTTCAATCTTAATTTTCTGGGAAGAACTCCAAAACCTCTGAAAAATTCCAAACTTCAGAGAAGTCCCTCCCCTCCACTTCTTCCTGAAGCTCTGATATGTCCTCTCATGATTCTTGGGGAAGCTCTGTCTTAAAATTCTGGTAAGCATGATCTTGAACTTCGGTAATGAATTTTTGAAGGTTCTCCTTGCATGTACTGCTTGCTCCCAATACTTCTGAGAAGTTTCTACCTGACCATAGGAGATTTTTTTTTTTTGAGGGTGCCTCTAAGTTTCTCAAATATGATTTGTATTGTTGTGAACCTTGATTTTCATTGTGACTTAAATAGCAAAGGACCAATATTACCAACGCTGTGACAGTAATTTTTCGCATGGGTTTGAACACGTTTACGACTACCATAAGTAGGGACTCCATATTATCCTCGGAAAAGGCGTATACGATACTTATGTGGCCCTCCAAGTGGCCCACCGCTTTCGTTTCTTGTAGGATTATTTTACGATATTTTAAAACATTTCGACAAAGCTCCTTACCGTATCTACTATACTGCGTTTAAATACTATAATGCGTACTGCGTACGTTTTAAATCCGAACTTCGTAGAATACCTTTATTTGAAATTTAAAAAATATTTCAAATGTCTGTAAAAGTCTGCAACATGTATAAAAAGTCTGCTAAATGTCTGCATCGTTAAAAAAGTCTGCAATAAAAATGAAAAGTCTGCAAATTTACAGACATGTCTGTGAATATGGCATCCCTGCTAGGACCATACCGACAGATGGTGATCACACTTGTACATGCACACATCATCTTGACAATATAACAAAAGCAGTGTTTGTGAGAAAGTTATATTTGAATTAATCAATGGTGTACGAATACGAAATTGAGTCAATGTAATGTTGCTCAAATATAACAGGTGACAAGATTATATTTTTCAGCCACCCAATGACACTTTGCTTGTATTGGTGCAAACAGTCGGAAGGACTAGTGGTAGTTGATTTTGAATCGAAGAACAATTCTAGGGATTTTTTTTTAATTAGGGCGAATCTACAATTGAGAGATTCTCTCTGGGCTCGCTCTCTTTCATTCATAAACCAATCACCTTTAAGTTTTTCATTCTACTATTTGTAGAGTATGCTAGCCAGCACTGTTGTGCTTCGATCTGTACTAAAGAATCCCTCGAATGTTTTATAAAGCACTATGGTCCGAATGGACAAATTTCGCGACAAAAATCGATAATTCGAAAACCATTAACTTTAGACAGATAATGTGTTCGGGAGATTTAATTTTTAAAATAAGATCTATCTTTTGGTTTGAGTTGTGACTAGGATGGTCCTATTATGTTCATTTTAAAAATTTCAACTTTTTATTCTTATGATTTAGAGGATTTTTTGCTTCAACAGAATTGTAGATATTTTAATTTAATGAAACTTTGCTGAAAAAATTTCAATTCTATCTCATCTACGTATCGTTTTATAACAGTTTTTCTAACTTTCCTTAGGGTGGGACTTAAAAAAACAGTTTTTTTGCTGTAACTTTTTTATTTCAATTTGAATTTGAAAACTCTGCAGAGATGATTTTTAGATTTAAAGTGACGCACATTTTGAAGATACAAGATAGTTGCTAGTTATTGTATTAGACAAGATGTAGGGGTTGAAGTGTAAAAAAATATGCGTTTTGCAAGATGTCTTATACCTTTATTTGCAAATATTTGCAAACACAAAGTACGTGAACTGAAAGTACAAACTTCCATCTACAAGATCTATGCAAAATTGTTTGTCCCCTTTTAAATCTTTTCAAATTTGGTAGTTTTGCATTTTTTCTGCATAATTTTCGATCAGTAGCATCAAAAATTATCACCAAAGACAGTAACAACTCGAGCTTTTTTTATGAAAATGTTTATATTTTTATATTAATCCATCTCCGTTAATTTATTAACATTCACATCACAGACATAACACATCGAACATTTTTCACTACAAATCATGGTCACTAACACACCTGCGCCATCTGTTGAGCACTCTGTGATGGAAGACTAAGCTAAACAGATGGCAGTAGTGTGTTAACGTCAAATGAAAATCGGCTATACGTCCTACCTGTGGCGATATTATCAACTAAGAAACATTTGATTTGACCGTTTAATGGGTAATTGATGAAGAAACTGCAAGTTTATGCATGTTTGTTAACATATTTTAATCTTCGTTTGACGTTAACACACTACTGCCATCTGTTCAGCTTTCATCCATCACAGTGTGCTCAACAGATGGCGCAGGTGTGTTAGTGACCATGATTTGTAGTGAAAATTGTTCGATGTGTTATGTCGGTTTGTCTGTAATATGAATATTAATAAATTAACGGAGATGGATTAATATAAAAATATAAACATTTTCATAAAAAACTCGAATTGTTACGGTCTTTGGTGATAATTTTTGATGCTGCTGATTTTTTTCCTTAAAGGGAACAAAAGGGGACAAACAATTTTGCATAGATCTTGTAGATGGAAGTTTGTACTTTCAGTTCACGTACTTTGTGTTTGCAAATATTTGCAAATACATGTAAAAGACATCTTGCAGAACGCATATTTTTTTACACTTCAACCTCTACATCTTTTCTAATACAATAACTAGCAACTATCTTGTATCTTCAAAATGTGCGTCACTTTAAACCCTAAAAATCATCTCTGCAGAGTTTTCAAATTCAAATTGAAATAAAAAAGTTACAGCAAAAAAACTGTTTTTTGAAGTTTCACCCTAAGGAAAGTTAGAAAAACTGTTATAAAACGATACGTAGATGAGATAGAATTGCATTTTTTTCAGCAAAGTTTCATTAAATTAAAATATCTACAATTCTGTTGAAGCAAAAAATCCTCTAAATCATAAGAATAAAAAGTTGAAATTTTTATAATGAACATAATAGGACCACCCTAGTCACAACCCAAACTAAAAAATAGATCTTATTTTAAAAATTAAATCTCCCGAAAACATAATCTGTCTAAAGTTAATGGTTTTCGAATTATCGATTTTTGTCGCGAAATTTGTCCATTCGGACCATAGTGCGCTGTAATGAATGAAAGAGAGCGAGCCCGGAGAGAATCTCTCAATTGTAGATTCGCCCTGATGAAAAAATACCCTAGAATTAATTAAGACCTCTGGTGTTTTCTTGAGTAATGAGTTGCTATTTTAACAACAATATTCATTATGACGAAGGGAAAAGCATTTAGGGATAAAGAGAAGGGCGAAGCATTCCATACACTGATCGAATAAATTGAGAGCAGTTCATAGGAATATCAAATGGAAATTTGCCAGAAGATATTATTGCAGATTTCATATGATTCTCTAGTGGAAAGAAGTTCATAGGATGATCGTATGAAAATTTTCGTCACAGAACAAAAAAAGCAGCAACCGAGATTCAAACCATGAACCCCGGGATGCAGATAGTTCCGATCGTATGAAAATCGTACGGATGACTTCCTGAATGCAGATAGAGAGTCGGGATTCGAGAAATAGCTCACCGGATTGATCGGTCGCAGCAAGTGGTAAATGGCATAAAGTTCGTTTCAGTAAAGGTGTCGCCACACGGCAGCTATTTCTAGTATATAGTGAGTTATATGCTAGAAAACTATGGAATAGTTCATAGGAACACCTAAACTATGTAGTGATAGCTCATAGTTACGACTTGCAAGCGACAGGACGCTGCAGGAAATGGCATCATGTATGCTGGATGCCTAACTTGCGAAAAAATATTGGGGGGAGGCGGTCATGACGGCAAATTATTTTCAATTATTTCTGTAGATCATACACCGTACGAAAAAAGGTCCGGTGTGAAACTGAATCTGCATTATCTTCGCGTATTTGGATTAACAGCCTACGTACATGGTGAAACGTGTGAAATTTGATGCGAAAGGCCGAAAGCTGCAAAGATCGGAAAGCCTACAGGTTCCTGGACCCGGAAAATGACAGCATAACCATCAGTCGGGATTGTCGGTTCATCGAGTAGAAGAACGGATCATGGACGAACGAGCAAAACGGGTCCAGCGAACGAAGCGTTGCTGATTAGGATTGGCCTGGACTGACAAGTATGGAGGACAATTTTCAACAGGAGCAAGACGAAGCATAGGAGGACTGGGAGGAATCTGAGGAAAAACTTCACCGCTGCAAAGAAGACAACGCTGGTCCGGGAAGCGCTCTACTCGGGGCAAAATGCCGTCAGGGTTCCACGATTACGTTGTGAATATTGCGATGGCTATAGATGCAGAACCAACCAGTTACGATAAAGCAGTAGTACACACTTAGAAAATTTTACAGTATTCGGTAATTTTTTACCGAACTTTCAACAACTGAACAGTTCGGTAATCCGATTTAACGGACTTCGGTAAAATTTAACAAGTTCCGGTAATTTTTGTTTGTAATAAAATTTCAACGAAATCCGGTAAATCGGATTACCGCACGTTCAGCTGTTGGAAGTTCGGTAAAAAATTACCGAATACTGTAAAATTTTCTAAGTGTGTAACCTCCCCTAAGTTCTCTGCAGAATTCCATTGAAGTTTTTGTAGAATCCCCCCGAAGTTTTCTGAAGAACTTCCTCGACGTTCTCTGAAGAAAATCTCCCAAGTTCTCTGAAGAGCTTCCCTGAATTTATATAAAGAACTACCCTGAATTTCTGTGAAGAACTTCCCTGAACTTCTATAAAGAACTTTCGATGGAGAATGGATGACCGTAGCCTTACAAATTGACCACTAGAGAGACAGCAGAGGAATTAAAATTTGCTTTTGGAACCGTTTAACCTTTAATGCAGGATTTCATGCAAAAAAAAAGGATGACGACGCGTTGACGTCGCAAAAGACATGATTTCCAAGTCCGAATCTGCCCCAACATTCATCAAATGGATCATTATTGGAAACGCGACGTGGATTTATCAATATGACATACAATCCAGACATCAAGCAAGTGAATCGCATGCACCGAATGAACCGCGACCAGGCCATTGACAAGCCTATATCAATATCAGTGATTGACAGTAGACAGGATGTCCTGGGCTCAAATGGATTTGGGCTTGCTGTTAGCTGTCAAATAGAAGTCTAATCATTTGTTTTGGTTGTTTGTTTTGATGTGAAACACCACAGAAAGCGATCTTTCAGCTTTGTATGACGTGCACAACGAAAACGAGCAACAACAGACACAACTTACAATGTTGACATTATTTTGACGGCTGGCTCAGCTGAGATGTTGTCTACGTGAAAAAAAGTGGTCCTTGTCATAGGCCTGGCCGCGACCGAGCAAATCATTATGTTTTCAGTCAAAAAAAAAAAGACGATGCTCACTGTTGTCATGGATTACAAGGCCAGACCGTCAACAAAGAGTTATTTGGTCGTTATAAGACGTTTTCGTGCAGCAATTCACCAAAATGGACCGGATTTGTGGGCTACCAACTCGTGGATCTTGCACCACGATAACGCACCGTCACACAGTGCCATCGTTATCCGTGGACATTTGGCTAAAAACGAAACGAATACCATTCAGTAACCATCGAACTCACCTGACTTGGCTCCCTGCAACTTTTTCCGGTTATTCGGTTGATTCAAAAGAATGCTCCCGAGATGAGATCATGGAAAAATCGAAGATGGCTTTGATGGCCATACCGCAAACCGAATATAAAATATGTTTCGAGGATTGGATCAAGCGCTGGCATAAGTGCGTTGCAATCGATGGGATTACTTTGAAGGGGACAATATCGATTTTAAAGTATAATCTTGTATTATTAATTTCCTGAGTAAATTCCGGGAGCATTTTGATCAAAGTAGTAGATACGACAAACATATAAATACGTGTACACACTTTCGGTTCATTCGATTACAGTTCCGGCTATGTCGAACAGGTAATAACCATGTTTGCATCTCCGAAATCGCGAGGTGAACTAATTAGAAAGAAACAAAGGATCCCATGTAACCTTAATCCCAATAAGAGTATCGCAAAAAAAAAAGAAACTCAGTACCTGCAAAGCGAATGCCTGACCAAAAATCTCCCCAGCTCGCACTAAACGAATGAAGTATGACAAATGAAATAAAAAAAAGGAACCGAAATTGCATTTCTAATCCCAAATTTCTCTAATTTTGCTTTCCCGATTGGATCTGCTTCTCGATTCGAACATATCGAACACATCCCTGTCGATTGAGAACCATCTTTCCTGTCCTGGGAGGGGAGAAAACGATAAAATACAATTTTCTCCCCGAGCCCGAAACATGCCATTTTTCGCATTTTCGCATTCTTCGTTCTTGGTACAGGAATCCCCCGAGTTTCACAATTGATTGAGCTGATTTCCTGTAGGTACAATGTTCATAAATGACAGATTTTTGCTTGAAAATGATTCGTTGTTGGTCGCAAATTGGCTGGAGATCAGCCGAAAAAAAATTCCTTCGCTAGTCGGAAGATTTCTGTAAAGATATCTACGGTTTATTATATTTTATGTGCGCTTTTGGGTATCCGGCGAAAACTCAACCTCTTTTAACTGGATAAAGTATGGAGCAAAAAGTAAGCCATCATCAATCAAATTCAATTCTCTGAAATGGCACAGTCATTCGGTGCATGGGAAAGGAACCCAACTTCGATAGCGTTTAATGTGGTGCTGGAAACGATAACTCAGGCGGCGGCAAATCCAATCCATTGAATGTTCATCTGAGTTGGCCTTTTTTGATCAGAAACAATGGGATTGTTTTTTTTTTCTTGATGTGTCATTTTAATACTTTGGTACTTCACTGAAAACTGTTCTATAATTATGGTCAACTACATATCGGATTGTAACGGTTCAATGCAATATGCGAGTAGCTGCACTGGAAATAAAATTTAGTTTGTACTACAAAATGGATCGTTCAACTCATCTCAATCTATTTGGTGGTTTCTGCCTTGAAATTTATTTGTAACTATGTATCAGGCTAGATTCGTATTCAATACCACATGCGCTATCTTAGGAACGGACTTTCGTATACTTCAAAACAACAATCGTAAATATACTGTAAAGAAAGAATTACGAACACATCCATACCAATCGAAAGCTTGCGCCTTCAGACATGTAAGGTGAACCATTCCCACGAATCTCTAAATCATCTGTTCAGTTATTTGGGTGTTCTTTGGTTTTCTGGATGAACGAATTGAGTAATCACACACCAATTTTTGGCAGTTCAAAATAAGTCCTTTTTCCGTTTATTTCATAAAAACAAACAATATTTTACAATTATAAAATTAATTGAAATTCCCAAAACAAAAACATAACCACTAATTCATGTGGGGCAAAATTGAGCGCACAGTTCAACATGGAGTTTTCATAAGGGCCAATGTCGCAAACGTAAACAATGGCTCCTTCCGCAAATTTCATGAACATGCAAACTCGTTCAAGTAAACTACTACTTCTATTGCAAAGGGGAACTCATCTTCTGTACAATCATCGCGGTGATTAACTATGATTAAGTTAGCATTCTCGAGATATTTGCGGAAGAAATCATTGGTTACGTTTGCGACATTGGCCCTTATGAAAACTCCATGTCGAATTCTCATTTTTTAAAGGAAGAATTGTACATCAAGGCCTTGATTCTATCAGATTTTTTGTCACCGTTGACGGGATTGATTGGTGTTTTTGAGTCGGTGCTTTACTTCTCACCACAAATGCTCAATGGGGTTCAAGAAGGGTTTACTGGGGGACGTTATAAAGCAACCACTCTCGTACGGCTTGGGATCATTGTACTGTTTGAAGAGACAATCGCGTGGTAGGTTCAATTCTTGCACGAAAGGTTGTAGGTTGCGTTTGAGAATGTTCAGATAAAGGGCGAATACGAAATTATTGCGACACATTCAACAGGGCATAACTTTTTTACCATTGGGTAAAAATCAACCAAATTTTGCACACTTTCTCATTAATGTGTATTGTTTACATGCTGTCAAACTCGAAGTCGTGTTGTTCGATTCAACGAAAATGGAGGTGAACCAACGCGAGTCGAGAGAACAAATTCTTTCCAAACACCTGGAATTTCCTGACCTGTCGCACCGGCAGTTGGGAAAAATGTTGAACATTCACCATTCAACCGTCTCCAGAGTGTTGAAGCGGTTCCAGGAGCGGTTGACGTTGGACCACGACAAAGGAGCTGGAAAAAACCGGGACCGGAGGGAAAGGTGAAGCGGATGATTAAAGCAAATCCCAACGTCTCAAGCCGTGATTTGGCTAAAAAGATCGGCATGTCGCAGAGCTACATCCAGAATGCAAAGAAGAGAGCTGGACTACATACATACAAGGTACAGAACTTCCCAAACCGCGATGAGCGGCTATAATCGACGGCTAAAACTCGGGCACGGAAGCTCTACGAGAAGATGCTGACAAAATATGGCTGCTGTGTGATGGACGACGAAACGTATATAAAAGCCGATTTTAAGCAAATTCCGGGGTTGGAGTTTTTCACCGGCAAGAGCAAGTTCTATGTGGACGACAAATTTAAGAAGAAGAAAATGTCGAAGTTCGCCTCCAAATATCTCATTTGGCAGGCCATTTGCTCTTGCGGACTGAGGAGTAAGCCTTTCGTGACAAAGGGCACAGTAAATGGCGAGATCTACAAATCTGATTGCCTCGAGAAGCGCCTTTTGCCGTTCACGTTCAGCAGCACGACGAAGCTCCGCTATTTTGGCCAGATTTGGCATCATGCCACTATTCTAAAAGTGTCCTGGAGTGGTATGAGGCCATTTCTATCCATTTTGTTCCAAAGGACATGAATCCGCCAAACTGTCCGGAGCTGCGCCCGGTGGAGCAGTACTGGGCAATGATGAAGCGGGAACTTCGGAAGAGCAAGAAGATAGTCAAAGACGAGAAGGACATATTAAGAAAATGGAAAAAACTGAGAAACTGGTACCGGATGACACTGTAAAGACTTTGATGGAGGGCATCAAGCAAAAATGCGTTCAATTTTACACTCAAGGCTCCATCGATTAACTTTTCTTTTGATTTTTGAAGTAAATATATGTATAAAACTACCCTAAAATTTTGGTTTGATTCTAAACATTATAAGAAAATTGGCATGACATTTTCGGTGTCGCAATAATTTCGTGTTCGCCCTTTATTTTGTCCATGGTAGTGACGTTGGTCATTTCGTCATTTTTGTTGGAGATCGAAGACAATCTGGCAGACTGCTAAGCATACCGCGTCCCATATGTCCCACATGTCTTGGCACATCCTCTGGACCAGGTTATCCGGAGTCGTGTCGTGACCGCTTACGGCTATCATGCCAGATCTCGCGCCGTCGAAACGAGGACATGCGAAGAACACATATTTGTGCAGATATTGTCTAAAGCAGCCATGGCCTGACAGTATCTGCGTAAAGTGGAAGTTCACTTTACCGTGTGGCCTAGCGACCAACCCGCATAGTTCCGGGATTAGTCGGGGGTCCACCGACCTTTCGTGGAGTTGTTCCATTCCCTTTGCCACTTAACCATAGATGCGGCTCTAGTGGTCTTTCGAATATCTCTTGTTCGACGTTGTTCGAAGCACTCTACTATCACTTTTATGACGATGGCTATTTACATCATCCCCGCTAGGACGCAGAGCGCGTCGCGTGTTACCGTTCTATATGCACTACGGCGCGAAAACTTGTGCGTACTCTCTAGCTTACTCAGGTAGCCCTTGGTACTTAAGGCCGTGGTCCATGCTGGTCCACCGTATCTATGTATGGTGACACTGGCCAGAAGTTTACGCTTACTCCATTGCACCGCCGAGCTATTTGACATCATGTGGGATAATGCCGATATAGCCATAGAGGCTTTCTTGCTGGCGCAATCGACGTGGCTGATAAAGGACAGCTTATCGTCGATCATGACCCCCTGCACTAATCGTCGCATGTTGCTTCGATTTTCGGTTGTTAACAACCTTGACCTCAGCCTTATGATGGAACGCATCCATCTCTCCACAATGCCAATGAAGTGCGAGGCCGTTAGCTCCACCTCTTCCATAGATTCACCACATATCTCTAGGGTGATGTCATCTGAGAACCCGACAATCTTCACCCGGTTGGGAACTCAAGCCATCGTACCTCATCGTACATCGTGTTCCATAGCACCGGATCCAGGATTGAACCTTATGGGACGCCTGCGATGATCCGAACGGGTTTCCGGCCTACCTCAGTATTGTACACAAGTACGCGATTCTGGAAGTAACTTCCCAGAATCTTGTACAGGTACCCAGGAACCTGAAGGCGTTGGAGCGAATCAACAATAGCCACCCAACCGGCGCTATTGAACGCATTTCTCACGTCAAGTGTGACCACTGCACAATAGTGGGCTCCTCGCCTCTTGCGCTGGATTGTTACTTCGGCCGTCTTGGTGATGGTATCTACCGCCGACTTCCCTTTACGGAAGCCAAATTGGTTGTTAGACAGACCGCCTATACCTTCCGTGAATTTGTCAGCCTGTTGAGGATTACCCTCTCGAGCACCGCTGCATCCAACAGACATATAAAGGGTGTCCACGATGAAATTGCCACACTATGAAATTGCTCTAACTTTTTAACCGTTGGGTAGAATTTATTGAAAATTTGGGTGGATTTAGTTCATAGTGCATTATTTACATCCTGCAAGTTTTAAAGTCCTGTGATCAAAACTCGCGGAAATGGAGTCGAAAGAACAGCTCGTGCGTGATAAAATCTTGCGCATTCATCACGAGAACAAGGATCTCTCGCATCGTTCCATCGCTAAAACGTTGGGAATCGCGAATTCCACGGTGTCAAGAGTGATTAAGCGGTTCGAGGAACGGTTGACCACCGATCGGAAGCCCAGAAGTGAAGAAAAAAGTATTCCCTACAACACCAAAAATCACAACCGCGTAGTTGGGGCCTTCAACCGAAATCCGAACGCCTCCGTTCGGGATGTGGCTAAGAAGCTGCACCTAAGCCGAAGTTTTGTCGAGAAGGCCAAAACTAAGGCTGGGCTTCGAACGTTCAAGGTACAAAAGGCCCCTAATTGCGACGAGAAGCAGAACAAGTCCGCCAAAACCCGTGCTAGGAAGTTGTACCTCAACATGCTGACGAAAGTTGAATGCTGCATCATGGACGACGAAACATATGTGAAGGCCGACTACAAACAGATCTCCGGCAACCTGTTTTTCACGGCCAAGGATAAGTTCAGCGTTCCGGAGTATGTCCGCACTCAGAAGATGTCCAAATTTGTGAAGAAATTCCTGGTTTGGCAAGCCATCTGCACGTGCGGGAAGCGGAGTGCACCTTTCGTGACCCAGGACACGATGAACGGACAGCTGTACATAAAAGAGTGCCTCCAGAAACGGCTGCTTCCTCTCCTGAAGGCCCACAACGTCCCAACAATCTTCTGACCGGATTTGGCCTCATGCCACTACTCCAAGGACGTGCTGAAGTGGTATGCGGACAATAAGGTCAATTTCGTGCCGAAAATGTTCAACCCTCCCAACACTCCGGAGCTCCACCCCATCGAGAAGTTCTGGGCGATTATGAAGCAGCACCTTCTTAAACGACCTAAGCTAGTGAAGACAGTCGAGGAACTGAAGAAAGTATGGGTTTACATGCAAAAAACGGTTGATTCACAGGTTGTGCAGAATCTTATGGCCGGGGTTAAGGCCAAGGTGCGGGCATTTGCGTATGGACTGTAAATAAAATACGAGTAAAATGGTAAAATGAAGTTTAATAGTTATTTCTCAATCCCTGAAAATTTGATAGCAATCGGATGAAAACTCGAATTTTGCGAATCAATTTTGTGTGTGGCAATTTCATCGTGGACACCCTTTAGGTCTATTTTCCGATGGATCCCCTGTCCATTGGCTTCCCTGTGCCGGTGTTGAAACGGTTATGATGACATCGATCGTGCAGCCTGGCAATGCACGGATAATGACGCCACCAGAACACGACTTTCGAATACCCAAGAGGCCCAAGATGACAAGCTTATGTTTCTATATCTGTTGTGTTGGGGTCTCCGGACCTTTGTTATATGCAATCGATTTATGCGTTGCTAAAAATGTAAGGTATAAGAGTTGAAACTTTTCTTTATTTTGTTAAATCTGTTTGTTTTTTATCTTTATTTATTAGTTTGTGATTGTTTTGTTCGGACATCTGATGAGTTTCTTTGACACCCAATGGTAACCACAACCAGCCGAACATAAGGGCACAAAGTTCTAGTGCTGGCGACAACTGTAGATGAGACTACATAATCCTGTGTCCAACCCATCCCTAAAAAAATTTCAGCTATTTTAAGCGCCAAGTCCAAGTCATAATAATCCTTATTTTGTTATTACATTATTTAAAAAAAAAACAATAAATATTCAACTCCATAAAGCTTACACAATGATGAAATGACCTAGTTAAAAAAACAAATAAATGAAAATGCACAAACCTGAACACCCCTAAAAATCCCCATTGTCATAACCAGTCGTGGTAAGTGCCCTGTATTTTGACATAATGTCAATAACATTTTACAGAGTGTCACACAGTAGGTGTCACTTAAACAAAATGGGATTACAGCAAAACAAATCAACAAAACTAGCATTTATTTTTTATTTGAAAGATACATGTTGAAGAAATAAACCATATTAATTCAATTCGAATCTTTCGCCCTTTTCCTTGATAACTTTGCGCAAACGCTTTGTAAATCCATCGCAGCTGGCACGCACGATTTCTCACTGAGGAATTTGGTCCCAAATATCAACCACATGTTTCTTTCGTAGGGCCTATATGGCCTAAATAACCCCAAACAAAGTAGTCAAGTGCGTTGTGATTCGGTGAAGATTTAGGCCATTTTTCGCTTGTGATGAAATCGGGCTTATTTTTTGCGTACCACGCTTGTTTCTTCTTTGCCTTGTGAGCTGTTGGAAACAAAATGGTGTACTCCCATACAGCGGTAAACTTGCTCGATGTAATATTCAGTGTTGATTTTCACGTTAGGTTCTATGAAAAGAAGGTAAAGTTTTCCTTTTCGTGAAACGGTGCCCCATACCGTGATTTTCGATACATTCTGATAGGGTTCTACAGCTAGCTTATCTCTTAGAATATTGGCAAGACTTTTGCCATACACACGATCATTTTGTTGATTATGACTGTCCTGAAAGAGGAAGAGCTTTTCATCCGAAAATAAAATCTCGCAGTCACCGTGCCGAACCAAATGTCTGCACCTTTGGACCATGGCTTGCTTTTGACGCTTCGTCAACTCCTGAACCCGTTGTTTTCTTGTACGGCTTGCATTCCAGATCATGTCTGAGGAGCCTGTTCATTGAAGCAGGGGACATTTGAAAATGTTTGCTCAATTTACGGCCAGATACGGCCGGATTACGTCTTATTCGCTCCCTCACACGTTTGACCTTTTTTTTGCTCTGGCAGTTCATCTGGCACCTCCTTTGTGTTGAATATGGACATTTCCAGTTTGATTGAACCGTTTCAAGGTGCGAAAATCAAACGCTACGAACTGCTCAAAGCTATTGAATATCTGACACGGCCTATGCTTTTGCAAATGTTATTTTAAAACTTGTTCCCGTGTTGCTTCCATGGTAGCTGATAAATATGAACAAACGGAATCACTTATGTATCTTCAGCGATAAGTTGTCAAAAAAATACACTCAAAACGGGTATAACCAATTGCGCTGTTAAAATTACTCAGCTAAAATAAACCAAGACCTATAAAAAGTAACACCTATTGTGAGACACACTGTAAGTTAGTCATGACATAGATTTATGTCACTCAGAATTTTGTTGATTGTTGACTTATTACTGCATACATGTAATGCTTAATTTACGGAACCAGTTCATTATATTGGCTTCTAACAATTCAAACCCACGAAATTAACAATTCAAATTACGAAATACACCGTGTCCAATATATTTTAAAACTCTATTTATTTCAAATCGATAATCCAGATTTTATTGATAACTTTACCTATTCTATTGCAATATAATACTGATCAACTACAGCATATGTTTTGGAATAACACCGCCTTTAACCTTCTTGACCAGCTCCAGACGTTTTCCGAAACCGTCACAGGCGGCACGCACGACTTCCATCGGCATTTCGTCCCAAATTCGTTTGGTTACGGTTTTGAATTGATTCATATTAGACGCCCTGTGGTCATTTACCTTCGCCAGCATGTATGACCATACGAAATAATCCAAGGGATTCATATCTGGTGAACTGGGAGGCCATTCATTCTTGTCCAAAAAGTCAGTCAAATTTTCTCGGCACCAGCCCTGAAAGAGATTTGCAGTATGCGAAGGCGCTCCTACCTGCTGAAACACAAAGTGATCATCTCCAAACACCTCTTGTACATATGGCTTGACAACTTTCTCCAAAACTTCCGTTTTATAATAAACGGCATTCACTTTATCGCCTTTTTCGATGAAAACCAGTGATAATTTGCCTCGCTTGCAAATTCCTCCCCAAACCACCACTGACGCAGCACTTTGGAACCGTGGAATATTTCTATCACTCCCTGGAACAGTTCTGGAAGAGAAAGCCCACAATCTGTCGTTGTGGACATTGTGGGAGTGTTGCAAGACGAATAACTTTTCGTCGGAAAAGACAAATTCTTCCCCACGATGCCGCGACAAAAGCAGACTTGCTCTTTCGAATCGTTTCTGCTTGGAAGGTTCCGAAACTCCATGAACCTTACGTTTCTTGAAAGCTTGGAATCCGAGGTCATTTTGCAGTACATTGTGCATTGACGATCTCGAAACATTCACATCTGCGGCCATCTTACGTACAGAGCGCTGTGATTTTCGTCTAATTCGTTCCCTGACCACTTTAACAACTCGTGCAGTCCGCACCGTACGAATACGACCGGATCTCTTCCGGTCATCCAACGAGCAGTTGTCACGGTAACTTCGGATGGTTCGTTACAAAAAATCCCGCTTTACTCCGAGGTTTTTCAAATTTCTGAAAATAGCGCCCGGGCGCTCATCTTTCAAAAACTTTTTTATCACCACAGCACAAAATTCCGTCATCACTGGTAAGAGATAAACACCGAATGAAAACAATCGGACATAACCTAAATGCGTTTGTATAAACATAAAGAGCGATACGGTCAAAATTTGGTCAATATCAACTTGACGTATTTCTTTCAATTTTGCATTTAAAAAACCTGAACACCCCTCATTTTGAAGGTGTGTGTGTGTAGAATGTTGCTCCTATTTTGATTTTGGAATTCACTCTTCAGTTGTCAAAATGCCGTCCAAGCAAGAAGAGCAGCGTATCAAAATTTTGCTCGCGCATCGCGAAAATCCGAGCTACTCGCACGCAAAGTTGGCAAAATCGCTAAAAGTTGCCAAATCAACCGTTACAAATGTAATTAAAGTGTTTGGGGAACGTTTGTCGACAGCCAGGAAGTCTGGATCGGGAGGAAATCGAAAACCGGAAGCCGCTGAGACGACAAAGAGAGTTGCCGGTAGTTTCAAGCGAAACCCTAACCTATCTCTCCGAGATGCCGCAAATAAGCTGGGTGTATCGTCTACAACCGTGCATCGAGCCAAAAAACGGGCCGGACTATCGACTTACAACAAGGTAGTGACTCCAAATCGCGATGATAAACAAAATACGACGGCCAAAGCGCGATCCCGGAGGCTGCACACGACGATGCTGACGAAGTTTGACTGCGTGGTAATGGACGACGAAACCTACGTCAAAGCCGACTACAAGCAGCTTCCGGGACAGGAGTTTTATACGGCAAAGGAAGGGGAAAGGTAGCAGATATTTTCAAGCACACGAAACTGTCAAAGTTCGCAAAGAAATATTTGGTTTGGCAAGCCATCTGTACCTGTGGCTTGAAAAGCAGCATTTTCATAGCTTCCGGGACTGTCAACCAAGAAATTTACGTGAAAGAGTGTTTGAATAAACGTCTGCTGCCTTTCCTGAAGAAACACGGTTGTTCCGTACTGTTTTGGCCGGATGTGGCATCTTGCCATTACGGTAAAAAGGCTATGGAGTGGTACGCCGCCAACAACGTGCAGGTGGTTCCCAAGGACAAGAACCCTCCCAACACGCCAGAGCTCCGCCCAATTGAGAAATACTGGGCTATTGTCAAGCGGAACCTAAAGAAGACCAAAAAACTGCTAAGGACGAGCAGCAGTTCAAGGCAAACTGGCTTTCTGCGGCGAAGAAGGTGGACAAGGTGGCTGTACAAAATCTGATGGCAGGGGTCAAGCGTAAGGCCCGGCAATTCGGATTTGGAAAAGCGGAAGCCTAACTGAATATTTTTCCTGAATTTTATACTAATTGAACTTGAAAAAGAAATTTAATTTGATTTTATAAATAAACGATTTCACCGATTTACACGCGTTTTCCCTTGACCAAATTTTGACCGTATCACCCTTTAGTGCAAAACTACACCAACACATACGTGAAGCATGTTGAGTAGTTGCACGACACCAATGCAAAGAAAAATTGTATGAGAATGTATTGGACACGGTGTACAACTTTTGCGATCGTACTTTGGCCGACGGTTTTTTGGATTTGGAGTCACCACTTTCTTGTAAGTCGACAGTCCAGCTCGTTTTTAGCTCTATCCACGGTATTTTGGCTGAAAATTTCACAACACTATAATAGACCTCATGTGATCAAAATTTCATGTTGATAAAATTTATAAATTTGAAGTTATCATAATATATGTGAAAAAAGTCATTTTTGGACATAGCAATTTCAAAAATCCGTATTTCTGTGAAAAATTTAGGTAGCGTATTAAAAATTTGTCCATAGCTTACAACAATACAGAAAACTTTGTGGACAAAATTTGAACTGTTTCTATCAAGTGGTTTGGACTACAGCTGGCGTCAAAGTTGACGCACCAACATGAGTATTTCCCCTTTTCACCCTCTATTCACCTTGCTGAAATATCGGTGCAAAAAAAAGCCGAGGTGAATTCTATCAATAGTACTATATAATACTGTAAACGTAGTTTTCACAAACCAATACATACTGAATGCCATATTTTTAAAGTTCTTCGTGGGTTTCACTAGTTATGTGGGATATTTCACGCGTAACAAATCATATTTATTAATAAGAAGAATTCACCTCGGCTTTTTTTTTGCACCGATATTTCAGCAAGGTGAATAGAGAGTGAAAAGGGGAAATACTCATGTTGGTGCGTCAACGGCAGCTGTAGTCCAAACCACTTGATGGAAACAGTTCAATTTTTGTACAAAAAATTTTCTGTATTGTTATAAGCTATGGACAAATTTTTAATACGCAACCTAAATTTTTCACAGAAATACGGATTTTTGAAATTGCTTTGTCCAAAAATGACTTTTATCACATATATTATGATAACTTCAAATTTATAAATTTTATCAGCATGAAATTTTATCACATAAAGTCTATACGATAGTTATAGTGTTGTGAAATTTTCAGCCAAAAATATTGATAATTGACAAAATGACAGAAGGTTGAACAACGCGTTTTTTGAAAACAAAATTTTGCTCGGCTTTTTTTTTGCTACTGAGTGTAAATCAGTCAAAACCGGATTCATTGCAAACAAAACAAACAATAACTCCGATAGTGACCATGCATCAGAACCCTAGTCATAACCAATTCAAACTATAGAACATCAAATAGAAAATAAGAATGCACATAAATGAAGACTAACCATGTTTTCTTTATTCCAAGCTCATCCTCGGTGGCGCAACCCGAGTATTGTCACTTTTCACAAGACATAAAATGTAATAAGGCCAATTATACGTTCCTTTGACTACAAAAACAAATATGTTCCCTAGTTTGAATTAATTCGGACTAGGGTTCGGTGGTAGATCTGATACCCCGTAACGAACCACGAAAAGGTGATCTACCAGCGTTACGGGTTACCTTGCTACAATAGATGGTAGTATCTCATCATCATCATCATCAAGATGTTTGGTTGATTGAAGCTTTTGGGGTGGCATTAATAATCGTTAAGAACTCCTCCGGTACGTGGCAATAGTGTACATGTGAACCTTGTGTATTGCCTGTATGTCGAGATCCAGGGCTTCTTGAATGGTGTACATATTGGATCAAAGTTCATCCGCTACGTGGCGGTAATAATCATGTGAGCTCTTTGTAATATAGGGTGTTCTAAACAAAATTTGGTCAAACAGTAATATGTGTGAGTCGATCAAAGTTTTTATTAATAAGTCAAATTCTTTTTCTTTTTCAACTTCAGTTAAAACAGAATCAAGGAGAAATATTCAGTTAAGCTTCCTTTTAACCGAATGCAAATTGCCGGGTCTTTCGTTTTACACTTGCCATAAGATTTTGTACAGTCTCCTTGTCCACTTTATTCGCCGCAGAACGCCAGTTTGCCTTGAACTGTTTCTCGCTCACAACAGCATTTTGAGTCTTCTTAAGGTTCCGCTTGACGATGGCCCAATATTGGGCGGAGCTCTGACGTGTTGGGAGGGTTCTTGTTCTTGGCCATCACTGGAACGTTGTTTGCAGCATACCACTCCATGGCCTTTTTTCCGTAATGGCAAGATGCCCTATCCGGCCATAATAGAACGGAACCATTGTGTCTCTTCAGGAAAAGTAGTAGACGTTTTTGTAGGCACTCGCTAAGATAAATTTCCTGGTTGACGGTTCCGGTCGCAATTTAAACGTTGCTCTTCAAGCCAGAAATACAGATGGCCTGCCACATCAGATATTTCTTCTAGAACTTTGACAGTTTAATGTGCTTGAAAATATCTGCCACCTTTCTCCATCCGGTTGCCGTATAAAATTCCTGTCCAGGAACCTGTTTAAAGTTTGCCTTGACGTAAGTTTCATTCGCCAAACTTCAAACAAATTCGCCACCACATGAAAGATAAGTTCATTTCTGGCCTCACCTGTTACAGCCGTGTAGCCAGATTTTCTAAGGGCATCTTCAACGGTGATTCAAATCGTGGTTTGGATTTGTTTGTTTAGACCAAACGCAAAAACAGCGCTGCATCGTTGGTTTTTGTATATTTTGTTTTATACCGCATCTATTTTGCATCATTTCAGAACTTATTTAAGCTTTTAAGTTTCTTACTGAATGCACTCTTTAAAAATTTAATTGAATGAACATCGGAATATCTATGAAGATTGGGTAGAAATATCTATAATGAACATGCCAGAAGATGATTCAACTTCTCGGCAGTTGAATGAAAGAATTGAAAGTTTCCAAATAATCATGAAGTTTACTCACTGTCTTCTGAGAAGAGAAATGATGGAACTTTAGAGAAGTTCATTGAATTGCCGAAAAATTATTAACGTTTCTGGAAATTTGGATGAACTTCAACAAAAAGTTTGCTGATCCCTGGAATAGGAACAACTTAGAACAGGGATCTTAGAAAATCAGATTTCGTTTCCCAGAAATTGTTTTAACTTCCAGCAGGAACAAGTTCTGTGATTGAAAGCAGAATATCACACATATTTGAATAACTTACGAGAAATTGAAAAAAAAAACTTGGAAGCCGTGGAATTTCTGTGGAATAGTTAGCATTACCGAGATGTTGTTAAACCTTACAAGAACTTTTTATGATCTCCAAGATTGTGAGTAGGTGGAAATTCTATCAAATTGATTAAAAAGTAGTTGGTTTCTTTATTCTCGTTTTGGTTGGGTTCGAAAAATTATCGAGTAGTAAGAAGTTTAAGTTTTTCTTAAAACTTAAATACCCTGAACTTTCGGGATGTTTTCGAAACGATTGGAAAAATTCTCGATCACTTGGAAAGATCCCTGAAGTTCTAGGAAGCTCGCCAAACTTATGGAAAAATCCTTTGAATGTTTCCTAAACTTTTCTAGTGCTCAAAAAATCCAGTTTCCTGTTTATTTGGGACGTTTTCTGAAATTCTGGAAAGTTCCCCGATCTTAGGGGAAGTTTTCTGAAATTCTTGGAGGATCGTAGGACTACTGAGAAATTTCCTGAATTGCTGAATCACCCGAGCATCTGGGAGTTTTTTCGGGCTTTTTCCCTGAACTTCTGAGAAATTTTCTAAATTTCTTTTGAACCCCTTTTTGACCTTTTGAAAACTTTCCTGATCTTTGGGGGAGTTCCATGATCTTTGTGAGCATTTCCTGAAGTTCTGATAAGTTTTTTGAATTCATGAGAAACCCTGAACGTCAAGGAAGATTATGAACTCTTACATGTTCGCTGAACTTCTAAGAAGTTCTGTATATGTCTAGCAAGTTTCAAGAAATTCTAAGAAGTTCACTAAACCTCTAGGAAGATCCGCAAACTGTTGAAAAGCTTCAAGAATTTATTGACTGTTCTCTATTGGAAGTTCTCTAATTTTCAGGAAACTTCCTTGAATTTTTGGGAAGTTCCCTGAACATCTTGAGTAGTTCTATAACTTCTGAAAAATACCCAAAATAATCTGATAAGTTTTGAAAACTTCTGGAAGCCTCCTGAATTTCTGGATAGTTACCTGAACTTCTGTGAGGAACCTTTTTTTTTTGGAAACTTCCCTGAACTCGTGGTAAGCTCCTTGAATTTGTGGACAATTCCCTGAATTTCTGAATTTCAGGAAAGTTGTCTGAACTTCTAGGAAGAACCCTTAATTTCTGGAAAGCTCCCCGATTTTCAGGAAAGTTCCCTGATTTTCTGGTGTGTTTCTTTGACATCAGAGAGAATAGCTAAACCTCGGGAAAAACAAGTCAAATCTAAAAAGTATACCGAACTTCTGATAAGTTCCCTGTGTTTCTAAGTGCACTGAATTTACAAGATTTTTTTTTCGAACTTTTGGGAGATAACTTTTAACCATCAGTTTCTTAACCTTTTCCGATATTGGAGCCGTAAATACTGCGGGCCGTAAGTCTTGAGGACAGATTTGCAAAAAATTCTCAGGGTCACCAACCCCCAAGTTTTTGTCGAGAGAACTAGCTGAGGACATACGCCAACATCATAGCTTGGCGTGGCTCTATCTATCACTATCAGCACTATCTAATATCGTTTAAATGAGATGCATGCATTCACACACTCACCACCACTCAAACCAATCCATGGTAAAAAGTTGGCGAAAAATCATCTGTTTCTGAAAAAAACAAAACTTCTGATCTCTGGATATTGTATGATTGACAAGATGATAGGTGTTGGTGGGTTAACAACAAGAAATACTACACCAGTGCGGGGAACGCAAATTTTAGCTGGTTCTTTTTAAGTTTGCTGATGCAAATCAACTATAAAGATGTTAAAATAGACCACCGCTGAAGATGCTCTAAGCGGTACGTATTGAACAGGCTGAACAATGAGATCGGTTCACCGAGTAAATGACAAAAACGCTACTCAAATAATTTGAAAATGGTGTGAGTATGGTTCCTTCCATATGACAAAAATTCCCGATGATTTTGGATTCCCGCATTTTTCCCGATTTTCCCGAGTCTGTGGCCACCCTGTAGATGAAATTGAATATTGATATTGACAACAACATAGGCAATAATGAACATCCATCAACGAACATGAACAAAACCAAATTAGAACTTCAGCGGTTGCTCTGGTCATGAGGATTCTGTCATTTCAAAATTCAAATTCACGATGATAGCTGGTCTGTCCGTTAAGGTTGTTTTTATTTTCAGCTCATTTGAGGAAAGATATATTGATTTTTACCGGCACTGGATGAAGTTATAGTTGTTTATGTGAGCCCGAATTTTAACACATTCAGTCTTTACGATATTTTCGTTGCATAATATACTGGCTGGATATGAAGAATGAATAAAACCGTTGGTAAGTTTTAAAACGATCCCGTAATTAACGAAAGAAAACAAAGGAGGAGAGACTCTTTCATTGTTGAGCAAGTCCGTTTAGTAAGTTGTGAGAGATTTCATCCCGTCTGTTTCATATTTACTCCAACCGAAAAACTTTGTTCACGTAAACCTTTACAGCATCCCTTTTTGCGAATTAAATCCGGAATCGACCCCATTGTCCCAAATAATCAAAATCGAACAAACAGGTAAGCCATCCACATAGCTCCGAAGAAAATGAGTTTCGGAATTCTTTTCACCTCATTCTGCCCAAGGAAATCATCCCGACCGATTTAACCCCTCCCCATCCAACCTACAACAAATTGCATGCAGAGCAGAGGGAACAAATATCAAACCCAATGCCCGCTGAGAAAATTACACCATACTTGATGACCGAACTCACCCTCGTAATCACCTCGGCCACCCACCAGCTTGATGGCTCCTTCCTCCTTCTTCAGCTTTTTCAGATACTTTCGAACCAAATTTTCCCGGTGCAGCCGCGCCTGCTCCAGAGCGGATTCCTGCAGCGCTCGGGACACCGTCGCCAGACAGACGATAACGATGACGAGGGTCACCAACATCCGCCCCCATCGAACACCGACGGTCTTCATAATCTACACCTTCGGTTGCCTCCGGAGATAATTGGATCGAATCACTTCTGCCACTGAATCGTCTTCACAATGACTTGTTGTATAATTTAAAATTAAGTGCAATTAATCACTCCTAAAGTATTCTTCACACACGAGGGGTTAAAAATATACCGCAAAATTAATCACTTTCGACTGAAATTATTCATTCTATTCTATCGCGACGCCCATCACGGTTTAATTCCGATGATGATGCTGAGATCTTGGTCGATCGACGCTCGCAGAGCAACTGCCGTCCAATCTGCGGCCAGCAGCCAAAGAAAGCATTCTTTAGTATTTGATTGTTTACTAAAATATAATGAAAAAAATGAGCCTTACCCCCGCGATCGAGTGTTATTTGGCTGATGCTGATGAAGATGCGGAGACAAGACAAGTTCAGCCGTAATTGTGTCACAGGCACGTACATAGAAGCGCTTTAATCAATCCGACCGTCATCATGGTCAATTGGTTAGCGCGGCAAAATAAATCAACGACCAAAGCCCGCTAATCGGTTGGAGCGCGCGATCATTGGGGCTAGTTTCGCGTGTGGTCGAGTTGTGATTAGAATTTGTGGACTGAATAACGGTTTTTCGGAATGACATGGTGGTTTACTCTAAAAATTATAGGACGTATTAGTTAGGAGAAAGTGTATGAAAAATGTGGAGATTGGTTCAATGCGTGTGTGAAATTAGGTGGAGACGCAAGGTAGCTTAAATTGATGATCTTCTTAAGCCTTCCGTGTATTTATTTTTTGCTGATAACGACATTTTTATGACATGACAAAAATCAAACAAGTTTCTTGCTAACGAACTGTACATAGGGCTAGGGTCTATTTTCCGTCATACTAAATGCGTCACCTTTGTTTTCTACACTTATTTTAAGGATCGGATTTGGTAGTCGGTAGAAGCACGGTTTACCGACGGGATAGTTTTTCTCTCACGGAATTGTTACTCAATTTTCGTAAAAAGTGGATTTACTCATAAAGTTTAGAAAGAGAGAAAAATAGATGGTATACAATTGTACTCAATAAATGAGTACAATGGAACGGGAGAGTATAAATACGTTTGATTTTACCATGCCTACCATTAGATCAACCATGGTGGGATTGATATCAACATGACGTCTTTCAAATATACCACAAATGTTGAAGGTTGTATTTTAAACGTAGAAAATTTGACTAATATTTCATGGTAGTTTTAAAACTAGCCATAGTCGGGTAAAATGGTAGTTGTTACTGCAAGTTTTTTTTCCAGTGTATGTTTTGATGACATAGAATCCGGACAGACCTCTTACGCCAAGTCGAATATCCATCAGTTGGAGTATTCATCACTCTTATTCATCTTTATTATTCGGACTAAAGGGTGATACGGTCAAAATTTGGTCAAGGGAAAACGCGTGTAAATCGGTGAAATCGTTTATTTAAAAAATCAAATTAAATTTCTTTTTCAAGTTCAATTAGTATAAAATTCAGGAAAAATATTCAGTTAGGCTTCCGCTTTTCCAAATCCGAATTGCCGGGCCTTACGCTTGACCCCTGCCATCAGATTTTGTACAGCCACCTTGTCCACCTTCTTCGCCGCAGAAAGCCAGTTTGCCTTGAACTGCTGCTCGTCCTTAGCAGTTTTTTTGGTCTTCTTTAGATTCCGCTTGACAATAGCCCAGTATTTCTCAATTGGGCGGAGCTCTGGCGTGTTGGGAGGGTTCTTGTCCTTGGGAACCACCTGCACGTTGTTGGCGGCGTACCACTCCATGGCATTTTTACCGTAATGGCAAGATGCCAAATCCGGCCAAAACAGTACGGAACAACCGTGTTTCTTCAGGAAAGGCAGCAGACGTTTATTCAAACACTCTTTCACGTAAATTTCTTGGTTGACAGTCCCGGAAGCTATGAAAATGCTGCTTTTCAAGCCACAGGTACAGATGGCTTGCCAACCAGATATTTCTTTGCGAACTTTGACAGTTTCGTGTGCTTGAAAATATCTGCTACCTTTCCCCTTCCTTTTGCCGTATAAAACTCCTGTCCCGGAAGCTGCTTGTAGTCGGCTTTGACGTAGGTTTCGTCGTCCATTACCACGCAGTCAAACTTCGTCAGCATCGTCGTGTACAGCCTCCGGGATCGCGCTTTGGCCGTCGTATTTTGTTTATCATCGCGATTTGGAGTCACTACCTTCTTGTAAGTTGATAGTCCGGCTCGTTTTTTGGCTCGATGCACGGTTGTAGACGATACACCCAGCTTATTTGCGGCATCTCGGAGAGGGTTTCGCTTGAAACTACCGGCAACTTTCTTTGTCGTCTCAGCGGCTTCCGGTTTTCGATTTCCCCCCGATCCAGACTTCCTGGCTGTCGACAAACGTTCCCCAAACACTTTAATTACATTTGTAACGGTTGATTTGGCAACTTTTAGCGATTTTGCCAACTTTGCGTGCGAGTAGCTCGGATTTTCGCGATGCGCGAGCAAAATTTTGATACGCTGCTCTTCTTACTTGGACGGCATTTTGACGACTGAAGAGTGAATTCCAAAATCAAAATAGGAGCAACATTCTACACACACACACACCTTCAAAATGAGTGGTGTTCAGGTTTTTTAAATGCAAAATTGAAAGAAATACGTCAAGTTGATATTGACCAAATTTTGACCGTATCGCCCTTTAGTTAGATCTATATGCTCTAACTTTACGTTTGATACCATCCATTGAATTTCTGCACAGTGTCCTCATTTTCCAGTCTTATTGAAAGCTGTTGATTAGTCTTGGACACTTCAGTCTTTTCAGGTGTCAAGCTGTGAGGTGTGAATGTAGTTCGCCTCCCCGCGGTGCACCTCGGAAACGTAAAGCTCCCCTTAATGGCTAAACGAACTACGGAGGGAGCGTCTTACGACGCATTGGGCCGGATGCCAGTAAAACCCCAATTATGGCAACTGGCTGCGAAAGGAATAACTAGTGTTACCGTTGTATTCGGGCTGGCGCCTGTGTCATCTCCCTCAGTACTGCCGGGTGACACCGAGCAGGAAATGGCGAGGTTCCCGCGGCACAGGTCGTCTCCGTCCCATTAAAACCCTGGCAGGCGTCCAGTACGTTCCATTCTCCACCGCCCGACCTCGCCAGTCGGGCGGTAGTAGGCTCAGATGACCCTATACCTGTCTTACGCTGATTCGGCTCTAAAAACGGTTCCCCATGAAGGGCCGTGTCAACCCTAGCATAGCCTTCCTGCTTGCGAAGACAACCATCACCTATGGCGAAACGAAGGAAACCCAGGAGAAAGCGAATCCGTTCGCTAAAGGCGGCCTAGTGAGGTCCCCACCGCGTAAAACGGTGGAATCTGGCGTGTCCGACACTTGCGGAAGTGCTACGGCATTGGAGGCAGGTGTCACTAAGCTAGGCGTGGCCATGGATGGGCCAGGACTCATCCGGGCCATGGATAGGATGCGGGAAACTCTTCCTAAGGTGATGGAGGTGTCTGAGCAATTGGACGCGATTATCGACTTCACGTCGTCGCGCAACAACATTGCGAAGGACCTCCAACTAAGCCTTCTTAGGCTACGCATGACAGTGCAGGCTGCATGCAAGGAGAGGGAAGAGCTGGAGGCCAAGCTCCTAGCCGAGCAAAGTGCCAAAGAGTTGGCACGGCTAGCGGCAACGGAAAGGGCGAGAAATATAGCCTCGAAGCAGACCCAGACGGATGCAACCGTCTTGGTTGGAGAATCCACCCTACCCATGGAGGCAGGGACCTCCAAGCGGGCTAGGCAGTCCCGGGTGAACCGGCACCTCGTGTCGGAAGCCCCAGAAGGGAAACAAACCTATGCGAACGTGGCGGCGGGGTCTGAGGGTCCATCCTCGCGACCAGCTCCGGCTGCCCGCAAAGAGAGAGGCCCCGGCGCTAAGCCAGCGCGAAAGGCGCGACACCCAGCTCGCGAGTTGGGCGGCAGGGCCCCAACGACAACGGCCATAACCAGGGGACGAGGGGAGGGGGACGAGTGCCAGGCGTGGCAGAGAAAGCCACTGGAACAACGGGCATAGGACAAAAAAAGAAAAGGATAAGTGACAGGTGGCCCGCAAGCGTAACTGCGGAGAGGCCCTCATCGTCAAGTCCGAGGCGTTTAAGTACTCGGAGGTCTCGGAGCGATGCGTGGGACGCTAAACTGGCAGGCTTAGGTGCCGATGAGCGGAGTATACGCCGTACCCCCACCGGCGAAATGCTCTTGGAGCTGAAAAAGCCGACAACGCTAAAGGGCCCGGCGTATAGAGACCTGGCAAGGCAGGTCTTAGGTGAGGGTGTGGAGGTGCGCGCCCCCGTCTCGCAGGTGACGGTCCAGTGTAAAAACCTGGATGAGATCACCGAGGCAGACGAGATCGCCACTGCACTGGAGGTACAGTGCAAGGTCAAGGTTGCTGCGGCAGACATACGCCTGAGGAAGGGTCCACTCGGGACCCAGGTAGCAACCATGAGGGTAGCGGCGAAGGTGAATGTGGGATGGTCCATATGCCCACTAAGCCTACACCAGCCACCGAAGGCATGCTTTAGATGCCTAGAGAGCGAGCACATGTCCTGGGAGTGCAAAGGCCCAGATTGGAGTAAGATGTGCAGAAGGTGTGGCAGCACTAGCCACAAGGCGCGGGATTACAAAGGTCAACCCAAATGCTTGATGTGCGCCGGAAAACCGGACGTTAAGCACGTCATGGGGGGAGGGGGAGGAAGTGCCCGGCCACTAAGGGTATACCAACGAGCCAACTGTAATGCAGGTAACCCGACTAAACCTGAACCATTGTGAGGCCGCCCAGTAACTGCTGTGTCAGACAGTTAGCGAGTCGGCATCGGATATCGCCATAATTTCCGACCCATACCACATCCCAGCCGACAACGGGAACTGGTTTGCGGACAGGGCCAATATGGCGGCATTATGGACGACGGGCAAATACCCGGTTCAGGAGGTTGTGTCTACCACAAACGAAGGCTTCGCGGTTGTAAAAGTAAATGGAGTGTTCTTCTGCAGCTGCTACGCACCGCCAAGATGGTCAATCGAACAGTTTACCAATATTCTCGATCGGATGACAACGGAGCTAACTAGCCTGAACTCGTTGGTAATAGCGGGTGACTTCAACGCTTGGGCGCTCGAGTGGGGGAGCCGCCTTACCAACCCTAGGGGCCAGATTCTTCTGGAGGCCTTGGCTAGGCACAACGTGGATCTAGCCAACGTGGGTACCAAGAGTACTTACCATAGAAACGGAGCGGTATCGACCATCGATATAACATTCAGCAGTCCTGGGCTGATTAGCAGTTGGAGGGTGAATGATGACTACACCCATAGCGACCACTTGGCGGTTTGATATTGCATCGTCCACAATACAAGGCAGCGGGCGGAGGAAGGAGCATCCACTCCATTCGCTCGCAGACGGAGGACGTCCTACTTTGATGTAGAGACTTTTAAAGAGGCGCTAGAGAGGGAACGAAATTTACGCGAAACCCAGGAACCTTGACGACCTCCGAAGAACGTGCCTCCACACAAGACGGAGGGTGCAAAGAGCGCGGTCAGACGCCGAGAAAGAGATAAAGGCCAGCAAGCGAGCCTGCTTCGAGGGTTTGTGTCAGAAGGCCAATGAGAACCCGTGGGGTGACGCCTACCGGGTAGTAATGGCCAAAACCAGAGAATCGGCGGCTCCAACCGAGCGTTCATCAGAGCTGCTGCAGGTGATCGTTGGGGGACTCTTTCCGACCCGAGTCCATGGCCCCCCGCCGCCGTAGATTTGTCCCATGACTAGTGTTCCAGTATCCCAGACCTTAACGCTGTCATAGTGACGAATGAGGAACTCATTACGATAGCAAAGTCGCTAAAGGTGAACAAAGCGCCGGGATCGGGTGGTATTTCGAACCTGGCCAACAAAACGGCTATCTTGCTGGATCCCGGAATGTTCAGGGTGGTGATACAAAAGTGTCTGGATGAGGGCGTCTTCCCGGACGCCTGGAAAATTCAGACCCTTGTGTTGCTACCAAAGACAGGGAAGCCACCAGGAGATCCATCGGCATATAGACCTATATGTCTGTTGGATACAGCGTGTAAGGTGCTCGAGAGGGTAATCCTCAACAGACTGACAACGTACACGGACGGTATAGGCGGTCTGTCTGACAACCAGTCTGGCTTCCGCAAAGGGAAGTCGACGGTGGATGCCATCCTGTCCGTCACCAAGACGGCTGAGGTGGCAATCCAGCGCAAGAGGCGAGGAGTACGATACTGTGCAGTGGTCACCCTTGAGGTGAGAAACGCATTCAATAGCGCCAGTTGGGTGGCTATCGCCGACTCGCTCCAGCGCCCACAGGTTCCTGGGTACCTGTACAAGATTCTCGGAAGCTACTTCCAGAATCGCATAGTTCCCGAGCGGGGTGAAGATAGTCGGGTTCGCAGACGACATCACCCTAGAGATATGTTAAGTTTCAAGCTAGCTTCCTCTCACATTGGAGGAGAAGCAATTAAAAGAGAAACCAAGATGTCGCGGATCTATGCGTCAAGCCTTTGTGAGTTTTAGGTTAAACAGTAGGTTCGGCCTTTCCCAGTTCCAGGGATAGTCAGTCAGAGGATTACAGTCCTTTGGTACAATGTTGACAATGTTTACTGCAAACCATTCCTGAGCCGATGTACCATAATGGCCAAATCAAGCCAAAACAACACAGAACTAGTGTGCTTTTAGATGAATGGTAGCGGCCGATTTTGCAGACACTCGTTGACGTAAGCTTGTTGGTTAATCGTACCTGTAGTTACTACAAATACTATTTCCTGGGATAGATCTCTTACTATCGTCTGCTCACCAAGAAACTTTTCAAAGAGCGTCTTGAGGGCTGTACTCTTGATGGCAGGATCTTACTTCAGCCCAAAGAGCATCTCAACTTTCTGAGAGCGCCTGATTTTCACCACATTCTCCCCTAGTTCCTTGAACTCCGGGTTAGCTCTCACTTTTCGGACGAATTCAGCATACGTCAATCCACTTTTCATCGCAACAATCAGAGCGTCGCCCTTACTCCACTCCCGCCCAAGCCGAGGTATCAGCTTCTTCTGCTTCCCTGATATTTTGTTTTTTTTCCTTCTTTTTCCCTTTTTGACTGCCGGCGATGCACCATCTAGTGCCTACTCCTTTCTCCACGTCGATGTTGTGCTTTTTCAGTAAATCCTCCTCTCCTGGTGTATTTCTTTTTTTTCCTCCGAGCGTGGATGCAGGGATTCCTTAGGTGTCTTCCTCATCCGTGCATCCTGTTCGTATTCGGCTGTACTTTACATACTCATATAGTTTATCGACCCGGTTTCTGACTACCTCCATCATGTTTTTGCCACTATCTCCACACGTTATAATTCCCATAGCTATCTTTGAAGCATGGAGGCCATGCTTGGGTTAAGACGGTCCTTCACGAGGACCGTGTTCAGAGCCGGATCGGTGTAAGTCAGGAATGTTACATCTCAGCCTACTGCCCACCAAGCTGTTTACAAGTTTTGAACGTAACCGGAGGTCTGCAAAGGTTTTACCGGAACAAGGACAGCCGCACCATTAGCCCACTTGCCATTTCTGGAAGATGTCATTGAAGAAGCAGAAAAGGCCGACTACCGGGCTTGCGCAGGAGCTCCAATTCGGTCACGCGTGCTGTTTCCATAATTCGATTTATTATGCCAGTATGCCGTATATTAACAATTTTTCCTTTTAGGCAACGTCCATAAATTCACGCAAAAACTGACTTTTTATAATTCCCCCCGCGCCTCTTACTGCGTGACATAATTAATGATACTCCGTTCAGCTGCGGCGTATGACTGGTGCTGAACTACTGTCAGATTCCCTCCTGATGGCAAAACCTAGTCAGTTCTTGGGTTTGAAATTCACCTCCTGTATCAGCTTAATTTTATTGGAAGGTCTACCGAACGTTGTCTTCATGTCCAGGACGTACTGCTTAATATTGTCGACTGCTTACAATTTCCGGCGAAGAAAATACTCCACTGAATAACGTGTGAAATCTTCCGTTATAGCCATGAAGTACCGACAACCACCTAGGACTTGATGTGTTCATCGGTTCACACAGATCCATGTACACCAAGTCGTGAGCTTGCTTACCTTCCCTTTCAAGTCACATTCGCAGACGGCCTTAACTCCACCGTTCACAATCTTGATGCTGGTTGTTAGATCTTTCTACTCCAGCTCACCGACTGCTTCTAGGTCTGTGTAGCCGAACTTCCTATACTACGCATTTTGACATTTCTCCAAATGATTTACATTATGTGCCAGATATGCACCATGAGCGAGTCGAAGATTGTACCGGATTGGATTCCAACTGCTACTGCCTCGTTACCCTTGATAATGCGACATCCTAAGTCATCGAAAACGACAGTTGCTTCTCTCTAAGTAGCGGATCGGATGAAGAATAAATTTAGTTCGAACTAAGAAACAAACAGCGACCCTCAAGGTCACACCTTTTATCAGGTTCAACGCACTGAATTTGACACAAACGTTCGCCAGCGGTTCTGGTTTTCATTCTATTTTTCAACACGATGTCATCAATGAAGATCTCATCCAGCAACATCCCTAGTAGCACATTTGTTGAAAATAGGTTAAAATAACTTAACTGTGACTCAATTGAGTTACAATCAAGTTTCTGCAACCAATAATGTCAGTCTTGTGTTGCTTGGGATGTGGGATGTTGCCTCGGAATCCCACGAATTCACGTTGGCGTCTACCGTTGCCTCGAAAGCATAATCGTCAGGACCATCTCCAATTGTCTGCCCCTTACTTTGATTGTTAGCTGGTATCGTTTCGTTCTGCTTTCGTAGCCTTCAGCACCGATTGTGTCCTCCCAGAACCATATGCTGCGGTAGACTCAAATAGACGCACTCTACTAAAACATCATCATCTTTTTGTTTTTGTTTTGACGTACGTATACATATCATCGACTTTAAACTATTCCATGTTGATGTGAACTCATTTTCATTTGAGGATAAAATGCAGAGTTAAATAAAAGTAAACATCGATTATATTCAAAAGTGGGTCAAGTTTAGACCACCGTCAAATATGGTGCTGTCTCGGTTATATTTTCACCCACAGTCCTTAGATCTCAAAACCTCTGTCGGACATGAACTTATGGATAGACTCATTGCATGATTAGTGAATTTCTACGAAGTTCAATATCATTTACTGTGCCTGATCAACGCAGATAGTAATGTTGGTAATACAAATTTCTCCGACTTCTCGGAACTCGCATACCGCTCACAAAGTCTTCTAGATCAGTTCAACTTTATTTCACCAATAGAAAAGTTAACGGGCAACTTAAGGACAAGGTTCATAGGAATCAAAATCTTATCTGCAGCTCTATTGATGATCGCTTGACAGGACGAGACCTCTCTATTAAGCCTACAATCCAAACTCCGGAACTATTTAGCACTCGACGAAAAATCATACTGAATAACCAACGGTTTTATTATTATTAAAGTGATTCACCCTTTCTGGTAACGCCACGTTAAATTTATTGCATGTTTGAACAATCAGAAGCAACGACCAAACCCCCCACTCTAATATGTCAGTCAATTAACAATCAATAATAATAGGAATAACTTTCAATGACGTAAGCCATATTGCACGCCGAGACATCTCAGCCATCTTCACTGTCGCCTGTCGTCAACCGAAATCAACGACGACGTTCGGCGTCTTCCCCACCACTCGCGTGCATGTTTACGAAAATAAAATCTCCCCAGTCCCCAATCAAGGAACCATATGATCGGCGATAGTTTATGCTCGGCAACGTGCCAAACGTCACATCCCATTCCTTGCATACGATTTCACACTCGAATAAATTCCCACGCGTGTACGATGACGACGAACAGCTGCGGTGGCACACGTGCGGAAAGTCAAATCACTAAATAGGGGCAAGCACCGACGACGGCCGCATAAATGAACGGCGGGTATTTCTTTTGTGCTCTATTCGAGACGCAGCAACTGCCATTACTAATTCTTATCTGTATTATTTCAGTTACATTTTACTAGTGTACTTAAATTTACATATCATTTGTATTTGTTTTCTTCCTTACACTTCCACTTCGGCTTGGGTTAAATTTCAAAATTTCTGCTTGTTGTTGCTGTTGTTGTTGTTTTTGTTGTATAGTATATATTGTTTTCATATAAGTTAGTGTTATTCCAATTACGATCTGTAGTAGCTGCTGATCAAAGTAGTCAGTGATTCTCCTTCATACATTCACTTGAAGCTTGTTTCCTCTTCTTATGCAAGATTAAGACAATTGGTAATAGGAAGGCCAAACTAAAGAAGAATAAATTATGAATCACAACAGGTGCGAACGAAAACTTGTATAGGTATTTGCTTGACGCTTGAAACCTATTTGGATCGATTGTATTAATTGGCGATTGTTTTATTTCTTCATTACTATTGACAGTTTCGAGATGACTTTTCCGTTACGGTTTATTTTTGGCAACATTCTTTCCCGCTACTGCTATTGTTTGAATGATACACAATTATGTTCCTTTTCCTATGCAAGGTACCTTGACACCGTGCGGGTGGGAGAGCGGGAGGTAAACGAGAAACAGCAGTGCCTCTTGACGTGAGAAGTGGAACCGCTTTGGTTCGCATCACGGGTACTCGTCTTCATTGCGATTTATTATTCTAGTACGTCGCCGTTTAGAAAAGGCCTTGTCGCTTCCAGAGGGGAGGGGCAAATTGAGTGGATTATTCCGGTTGTTTCTCCGCAGCATGCTGCGATTTGAGCTTGTTCTTCACATTAACATTATCTCGGGCTCCTCTATTATTATCGTTCTCGGTAACTACATCCCCTCCGTAGTTTTGATTTGCATCTCTCTCATTTGATGGGTTCATTTTTTCTTGATAAATTCTAAATGGATTTTAAAAAACACTGTCCACTAATACTGTTTTTTTTTTTATTATTATTTAGATTTGCAGTACCTAGTAGTCTTTCCCGTTAATGAGTTGTTTTATTTTTTATTATTTTTTTCATTTTCTGCCATTGTCTAGTAGTAATGATTATCAGTTGAATGTTTTTTTTTAGCCTTATTTATTTTGTTACATACTTTTGTTTCCTAATTAGTTTAACACACATTGATCTCGAAATAGGATTTCGCATTAAGGTTTTGTTGTTTTGTTTTGTTCTCTAAATATATGATGCTTTTCATTTAGTTGGACTGATTTGCTCTTTGCTTTCTAAATATATGTATATGTCTAAACCTTGAATGCATTCTAGCAATCGCAACCGATTCATTCGCTCTCAACGTTACCTTGGACTAAGGTAAAGATTCAGTGGTCTAATGATTTCGGCTTTCTTTCGAATCACTCTCGTCTGCTAGAGGGAGTTACGAGTAACGAGTTTAAAATGTACATCAAATGGATTTGCTCACTTGGTAATTTTGTTGTTCGGGATTTGAGACATTCACTAGCCATAGGTATGGAATCGGTTCAAGCAAATTCAATGCATCTAGGTTATCGAAAACATTGGCCTTGCCTAAAAAACGTTTAGCTGATATGTAATCTCAGAAAGATGATATTTTATTCAATTTTGGAGTTGTCATACATACTGAAGATGACAGCGCTTGTAATTTCTTTGGTTTAGGCTAACCATTGTGATTTGTGATTTTGAATATGCTTCGATCATTTGTTAGGCGTTAGTAACAATCAATAAAAAAAACTTACGAATTGGCACACTGCTTTGGAACCCCATTGGTCCCAAGTACACCATAGAGTACCCCCAGGGGCTTGATAGTTAGGAAGAAAATGAATATAGTTTTTGGCTCAGAAAATACCAGTACATAGATTCCAAGTTTAATAAATCACCCCTAACCTCCTTTCATAACGCACAAATTCTCAAATTTTCTGTCGAAATAACACAGCAAGTCACAACATAAACTAAGCTTCTAGTACTGAAAAGCGCATAACTTTATTGTAAGGGACAAGATGTAAGGTGTACTTGGGACCAAAAGGGCTCTAAAGCAGTGACCAATCTTAAAGCCCTAGTTTCCTATTGATTGTTGGTACCCCGTTCTTTTGTTTTGCAGAACTAAGATATTTGTTTTTGTTTTGATTAACTGTGTTAACTTGACATAAGTTTTGGGGGGTTGTCGGTGGGAGTTTTGTTTTCATGGAGGATTAATTTAGCTTGGGAGCGATTTGCTGATACTTTCCGAGCCAACAAGTATATACATTTTCCTCTTGATCATCCAGCCCCTGGCGTTAGGTTATTGAAGGCATAGAATTAAAACTTGCAAACGCCAAGCTCAAAGGGCTATCAGATATATTTTCACCTTTTGTTTTCTTCTCCAGAAATGAAAGGCAAAAGATGTTTGGATTTTCGCATACTTGTGTAAATCCATTCGTGCTGTAAAAAAAGGTTTTGTTCAATCCGAATTATCACCGAACGATAGATGATTGACTTGCTTTGTAATTAAATTCAGAAGTTTGTTAGTGAAATTTCTTGGATGATTATTGATATGAAATATTCCAAATAATAAATCCAATATATCATAACCGATATATATATATTCTTAAAGTCGCTCTGTGAAAATGTAACACTTCGTGTTGTGAGTGTTCTGAATAGCGTACAATGATTTAAAAATCCAATGATAATTACTATATTTCCTAAACATGTTATTTTGAAATTTGATCAACAAATGATATCTATTTGTAACCAGACACACTTCCTATGTGCAAACATAAACACTCTGTGTGGCCACACATAAAGCCTGCCCACGTTAAATTTCGGAAACTTTTTTTCAGAGTAGATTTTGAATTATTTCACGGATCCTTGAAACGTTTCACTTACGACAGCTGAAACTCTCCTCTTTATTTCGTGGTACAACATGTTTCCATTCTTGTTACACTCATTAAAATGACGTCGAATCAACTGGAATTGCGCAAACACATTTTGTACGAACGGTAGCCATATCCGAGATTATCTAAAACTACCGAAAAGTACCGAGTCTTGTGTTTGGAAATCATTTGACCAGCGCTTGACTGTGGATCGGAAGGTTGGAAGTGTAACAAATCGAAAAGTATGCTCCCGACAAATGAACAAGAAGGTGGAAGCCATTATTGAGAAAAATACCAATCTTTCTGTGCGAAATGTGGCTCGCATAGTTAACGCATACAAAACAAAACCAGAGACAAGGGCTAAAGCCGTAAAAAGTGAAAAAGGTGCCCAACCGTGATGACAAGTAAAATTACAATGCACTCACATTTCCTTGTATCACAATCGACGACGAAACATACGCACTCGAAGATTTTAAACAGGTCTGGCTTATTACATCGCAATGCAAAGACACGCCGTTGCCGAGGATTTCCGGACAAAGGAGGTATCTAATTTTTCGACGAAGTATTTGATTTGGCAGGCCATATGTAGTTGGGGTCGAAAATCTAAAAGTTTCTTCTCTACCGGCACTATCAATAAGAATGTGTACGAGAAAGAATGTCTGCAAAAGCGGTTGCTACCGTTTATCAAAAGCCACGAATCTCCAGCTTTGTTTTGGCCTGTAGTCACTATGCGAAATCCAAACAAGAGGTCCAATACGTGCCAAAAACAGCAAATCCACCAAGCTGTCCAGAACTTCGCCCAACAAAGAAGTAATGGGCTCTAGTTCAGCGGAAACTCTTCGAAACAAAGAAAAAATCAAATGGTACCGATAAGCTCAAGAGAAGATGGAGAATCGTCACGGCGGGCGTATCTGAGGATACCGTACGGAACCTGAGGGCGGGTGTAACACAGAAAGTTCGAGAATTGTACAATAAGAAGGATTACCATCTTAATCAACTGTTCTAATGTAGATATAACACTGTTGTTGTTAAATAAACAATTTGTTTTGTTGAATATGTAATTTTTTTTACTGCTATTATTTTGGTGTCCGAAATTTAATGTGGACAGACTTTACTACCTTGATAAAAAAAATAACCGAAATCACCACCGTGTCACCCGGTATGAGTAACTTTTCTTTTTGTCATTGACATTTTTGGAATTTTTAGCTTGATTTATGAGATGATATTTCAAGAAACCGTTCCGCGAAACTCGTTTTAGCAATGGAAAAATCGAAGATGGTTCCGAAACCGCAAACCGAATGTTAAAAATGTTTCGAGTATTGCATCAAGTGCGTTGAAAAGTGGTATAAGTGCGTTACAGTCAATGAGGAGTACTTAGAAGGAGACAATATCAATTTTGATGTATAATCTTGTAATTTAAATTTTCTGAATAAATTCCGGGAAAGTTTTGATCAAGGTAGTACTATTCATTTAGCACATACACTTCATTCGGGTCCTCCCTTAGCTCTGTCGGAAAAGGCGCAGCTACAAAGCAACACCATGCTGGAGGTGCCTGGGTTCGATTCCCCATCTGGTCTAGGAATTTTTCGTCAGGGAAAATTTCTCAACTCCCTGGGCATAGCGTATGATTCTACTTGCCACACAATCATACAAATTACAAAAATGGTACCTGGCATCGAAAGCTCTCAATTAATAACTATGGGAATGCATTTAGAAAATTCAGTTGAGAGCAAGCAATAAGCGAATTATGAAAGTAATAAGCTTGAAATGCTAAAGTAGAAGTAGAAGACCTCATTTGTGTAGGTTAGAGTCTCCTGCTTTTAGTTGAACACATCCATCAACATTATGTGGAATTTGACATGGATTTTAACCAAGAAATATGTACAGATTATTTAACGTGTAGCATACTTACCTCAAAAGTTCAATTCAATGGTTCTACGCCCCAACAAAAAATCGTGTAGCAATAGACTGTCTCGATTTTAACATCAATAAACGATCACTCATGCCTGGGGAGGACATACAACGTACAGCGTTGTAAGAACTGTCAAATACTTTAATCCAGTACTAAAACAGCCACAGTAACCGTCCGCTAACTGGGCTAAGTGCACAGCCCAGTTAGCGGATGCTGCTCGGTAACTGGGCTGACATTTCAAATGTAAATAAATTTCGAGGGGCTTTCGATCAGATTTCGGTTGGAATATTTCATTGCAAAATACACAAATTAACTAATGTTTTTATGTCTTATGCGTCATTGCGATGTAGCTGCACATTGTGCAAATTTTTTGACTTAGTTTGTATGGAATTAAGACTTAATTCCGTAGAGTTTAACAACTTTTCAATCCTTTACGAAACGTATAAGCCTTTTACATGCCCCTTGCTGATTTAGACAGATTCTACTTTTAAGTGGAGCTAAAAATCGAAAGCACCTTGAAATCGCATTGAATCAACAATCATATTGTTATTGAGCTTTAAAGACTGATTCATTTAGCTTGGGACAGTGTCTGAGACCAATGCGTTGGTACTTCCTGTAACATTCTTGGAAGAATGACGAAACTCATTTAACTTTGAAGTATGGTTCATTTTTATAACATGATTCCACACTTTTTAAAGCGACATCTTGGCGAGCAGTGGCACTTAAACCAAGCTATTTATCACTTTATTTGGATTTAACTTATTCCTTACGGCAGGGACGGAAGAATCACCGTCCATGTGCCACCGTAGACTTCTTAATTCTACTGTGCACTATGGACCTCTGCAAAGCTAGGGGTTGACGTCATTATACATTTATTAATGACCAAAGATATTTGTAGTGCAAGTACTGTCCTAATAATAGGGCGCAATTTTGAAGCATCTGTCCAGGCGTCTGTTCTTAGGACGCTGGGATTATGTGAGTTAAGTTCAACTTTGAGTTTTTTTATGGGAATTTTCAATTTCTACACAGTTATTTATCTACGGACAATTTTCAATTTTGTATGGAAATTTTCAAATAGTGCATGAGTCGCTGGTAAGTTAGTCGTTACATTACGGGTCCTCCAGGAGTTTACTCCAACCGGTAAATACTCCAGATGTTCGTTTATTCTCTATGAAAATAATGAATTTAGACACCCGTATTTTTATTTTACATTTTTGCAAACTGAACAACAATCCAAATCCTCCAGGAACATCTAAATCCTGGAACAAGAGGCCGCTCGATCTGGAAAATTATGCATTTTCAACCGAATACTCAAGTATTCAATAAATACTTTTACCTTGCGCATTTAGATCATTATGAATTAAATCAATTTAAAAAATGAAGTTGTTTGTTTTAACATTTTCAAGCTTATCGCGCCAGTTCAATTTCAATTAATTCAATTTAAAAAAAATGCTTATTTTATTGATTACGGGACTTTACCCATACAAAGCAGAGTCCACCCATTCATGAGTGAGGCTACGCCATATGGCATAAGGTTGTTGAAGAATCAATAGTGTCATATGTTTTGTTGCATGAAAATAACTCGGACGCTAAAAACAACGCACTGCAATAAATCAACAAAAAGGTCACCCACCGGTAAAGTGACATCATGCAATGATTGTCTTGCCGGCGGTACCTGACCGACCGTTTTCACCAATTCCTTTCTATGCAGTTAAAAAACACACATAATGTAGGTCTCAAATTGCATACCCGGAATACATTAACGCAAGCAAAACATATGAAGACCATCCACCTCCAAAATCACTTACATAGAACATTGTCTATTTGGCTATTTGAGGAAATGCAACCTATAGCAATCGATCACCTTTTGCCAATGCAATCAAGGTCTTTCCTCGGCGATCTAACTAGCTTAGACACCGCTCTGAAAGAAAACCAAGTTCAAACGAGGACACCGTTTTACGTCTGGATTCTCTGCTGACCTGCATGAAACCTACAATGGTCATTTGGAATAAAGACCATTTAGCTTAAATATCGGAAAATGGAAGCTGCTCTCAGGTTCAGTAGGTACAATTATAAGTTGACATAACTCGGATATTCAAAAATCAAGTGGCATAAAAGGCTTCTGGCATAATGATCATTTGGCATTGATTAGCGAACAGTTTGACAGAACAGAAAATTATTTTAAATGAAAATCTGTAAATTAACGTTCAATCAGAAACATTTCCATAATGATAATTTGACATAAAAACTAGAAATTTAGATCAATTTCAAAGCAATTGACCGAGTCCATTTGGCATTAGGGAACGTGGATTAATTACGTCACGTAAAAATTGACTTTTTATATCCCCCCCTTGTCACGTTTTTTATATGAACCTTCAAAATTTTGTGTATGGATCGTCACGTTTTCTCAAACATTGACGATGTAAAGCTACTCCCAAGCTCCATCTATTTGGTTCTCTGTGCAATTACACTAGTTCTGATCGGTAACGTAGCAAGAGCAACTACAAAACGCATGGCCTCTAAAAAAAGCGACCATATGCTGAATGACCTTATGCCATATGAGCTTTCCCCTTTATGAGTATTTTCGTGTACACATCTGACGTATTTGTTTGTTTACATACATTTGCTCCGTGATCCTTCAAACGGCAGATAGACGAAAAACATGGTTTCCCTCAAGATATCAAGAGGCAATAAACTAACAGATGGCGCCACCGATTTTTGTGTTGTTTTGATTGATAAGGGAAAATGGGTTGCCAGTAAAGATGTCAGATTTAATGTAGCAATTAAATTAACTAGGCAGCGGTACTGTGCTAGATGTAATTTTACACAACAAATTTGAATTCTTTTGTTCGAGCTTGAACGTCTGCCTGCGCTCAAATTATTACAATCCACATAATGTTTCAGAACGGCTTGAATGTGTTTTTATGCAAACCAGATGCAAGTGTCAAACTTCTCAAGTAAGTTCAAATATTGGGGAGTTCAAGTGAGGTGATACATCGTAGTATCTAAAACGTATCTAGGGTGCAAATAGAAAACCGCCGTTTTCCAATAGATAGCGCCACCAGTAAATATGAGTGAATAATGTCGAATCAAAAACGCCTCATTGTCATATGTATTAGTGCGCGCAAACGTGTCGAAATTTGAGCCTAATAAGCGTTGAAGGTATCTTTTTTTGATTTCAGCGTAGAAGACAAGGAACGTCCCGGACCGGTGAAAAGGTTGAAGATGAAGATTTGGAAGCATTATTGCAAGAAGATTCATGTCAAACGCAACACGAACCTACAGATTCAGTGGGTGTGAGTCGACAAGCCATTTCACATCGTTTTAAAGCCTTGGGAATGATCCAAAAGCAAATAAATTGGGTACCATACGACTTGAAGCCGAGAGACGTCGAAAGGCGTTTTTTCTCGTGTGAACTGCTGCTCCAACGACAGCAAAAGGAAGGGTTTTCTGCTTCGTATTGTTTCGTAAGTTGATCGATTACGATAACCCGAAGCGAAAACAATCGTGGGGTCACCCCGGTCATGCATCAACATCCACAGCCAAGCCAAACATTCATGGTTAGGAGCTTATGCTGAGTATTTGGTGGGACCAACTGAGCTATTGCAACCGGGTGAGACAATCACAGCAGATCGCTACCGAACACAACTGATGCGTATGAGCCGAGCATTGAAAGATAATCGGCCACAATACCAGCAAAGACACGAGAAAATCATTCTGCTGCATGACAACGCTCGGCCACATGTTTCTCAGGTCGTTAAAACCTACCTAGAAACACTACAAAGGGACATCCTTCCACACCCGCCGTATTCTCCAGATATTGCTCCTTCCGACTACTACCTATTTCGATCGATGACGAATAGCCGGTTGAGCAACTCTTCTGTTCTTACGAAGTGGCCAAAAACTGGGTAGATTTCTGAATCGCTTCAAAAGATGAACTGTTTTATCGACTCGGAATCCCTACGCCATCGATTACAGCAGCGTTTCCAAGTGCATATGGGAGTTTATTTGAAGAAAAATATGGCTAAGCGAAACGGCTCATTGTTTAGAAGGTAACCAAATTTGCACATGCATATATGCAGTTAAGTGCTTTGATGGAAGAATACATAGAATTAGAAGTCTTAAAATCGATGCCGAAGCCAACATTTCCCATATAAGATTTCGAAATAAAAACTAAGCACTAATTTTTTCATGCAAAAGGCCAAATCAATCTCGAATTTATATGAGAAAAAAGTACCAAAACCAAAGGTTACGATTTTTAGAGCGGTATCCCATCTTCAGTCTGACTAATCAGTTAATATTGATAACTTCTCGCTGAATCGCAGAACCACGATTCCATTCCACTGGCTAGAGGCAAAATGAACCGCTGCTGTTATATCCCTCTCAAGTGGCATTCCTTTAATGCGGTGTAATTTTAGTTGAAGGATAGCTATTAGGCATAGTGAATGAGTGATTCTGTGTGCGAGTGACAATGAGATGCAATTCAAAAACTTCTGTTTATGTTAAGTGCCTGTGCGCAATTTCTAACTAGATGTTTGTGTGATAATAGCGGGAAACATTTTTGTGCTTTCGTTAATTGTTTGCGCTTTCTATTTTCAAATGAGTATGTACCTATATGGCTGCATGACTAAAATTGTCAGTTCCTACATGAATTCTCAACCGCTTGACTTGTTCCTATAGGACGTTTAGGGTTGCGACCGCAAATGCTTCGCCCTTGTTTCCTACTCAGTTGCTTCGAATCAGGAATAGTACATCGGGTTTCTCGTCTCGTAATTGTTGTTCTGTTTTCTCTATAAAAACTAGATTTGCTCCAAAAATGATAAGCTATACAATGTTCGCTTGCTATCACATCCCTGCTTCTCACCCCGCCGGTGGTGGAAGAAGGATCAAAAGCTTGTTAATGCTCCTCTCATTTCTTCGGAAACATCATCTACCATTACAAAAACATCTATGAGTTGTTTCTCCTTTCAACTTGCTAAATGTTAATTCTACTTTGGATTACATTGTTTGCAATGTACAATTATTTTATGCTTCTTATCCCGCCTTCAGCACGTGTCTCTGTGTGCACGTTTCTGTATGTGCAATCGCTTTCCGATTCTAAAATCAAACTATAAAAATCACATCACTGAGGCATAAAACAAATGCTACCTATAACACTTTGAGCGCGGAAAGAGGGAACGGGTATTAAGAAACGATTATGTACAGAAAGAAAAATTCTAAACTAGGTAATTAGTAAAAACATATTCTCTAAAATCTTGTTAAAATAAATAACAAATCCTCACTGCTGCTGATGCTGCTATTGTGCTTTTCGTGCGTCTGGTAAGAGAAATTAAATGTTCCTAATAAAACAACCCTTGAATAAAAATCTTCTATCAACAAGCACCTCTTAAGCATTCCGGTGCGCTTGGCTTCGAGGAATTATTCGATCCAACTCTTAATTCTTGCGTAACTGTTTGTAACTGGTTATGCATGTACGGATATCTAATGGTTGTGTGTTTTCGATTCTTCCTTTTCCTCCTATAAACGAAGAAAAAGCGCGATTTCGAACGGGTAGTTTCCAGCTCGATTCGCTGCCGTTAAAAGTTCGAAACAAAGCGATTTGATTTTTGTGTTTCTTTGTTGTTTGCCGTGGTGCTTTTGTTGCGAATTTTGTGCACAAATCAAGACGTGTGCTTTTGGAGTTTACTCAGCGGGCGCTCCAGTCATCCTTCATTACACTATCCTTCCAGATTCCATTCGAATCGCTTGAGCCAATGACGAACGACTGCAAAATTATGTTCGAGAAAGTTCTCAGAAATGTACACGAATCACCAACGGGGGCGGGGGACTTGGCGTGTCAATCTGCTCTTGTGGTCGCCAGTGATGCCGCGGTTGTCGGACTCTATTCACTGTTACACTATCAGCTTTCGTCCTCGGCCGGAGTGACTGTAACCGTGGTTTGACTAGATGATAGCAACTTCTCGTTGAATGGGATCGGCTTTTCCCGCGCGGATTGCTTTTTCTGAAAGAGAGCGGAAAGTATGGCGTTAGAAATTGTTAATTAGATTGTCGATAAGTACATGAGGCTTGTTCGCGACAAAATCTGGACACCCCTAAATACGTATATCTCTGGAAATACTTCATGAACGCGTGAAATATTTCGCTGAGTTATGAACGTATGTCTGTTCATTGTGTAAAATCAATTTTTGGTGATACTACAAGCTTTTAGATCGAAGATGGCGTCGAAAGAAGAGCAAGTGCGAAAAGCAATTGTGTGCGGTCGCAATGAAAATTCGGATCTGTCAGTAAGTAAACTTGCAAAAAAGCTTGGTTTTCCTGCAAACACTGTCCATAACGTTCTAAATCTTTCGATACAACAGCTGGGAGCAAAACCAAAACGGATCTCAGGAACCACCAGAAGGACGCGAAGGTGACGCAAAAATTGCAGAAGAGACCAAAGCTTTTGGTACGTACTGTGGCTAGAAAAATAAAAATGTCCCCAACTTTCGTACATATTTCCAAGCACCGGCAATGTATGAAGTCTTTCAGGGTAAAAACTGTACCGAACCGTAACGATAAACAAAATGTGATGGCTAAAACCCAGGCTCGCAAGTTGTATCGCGAATATTTGACGAAGTTTTCCTGCGTGATAATGGACTATGAAACTTACTGGACTTCAAGCAGCTTCCCGAAATGTCTTATTATACTGCCAAGCAACGAAACGGCGTAGAGGAGCATTTCAAGACGAAGAAAAAGTTTCCCGAAAAATATTTGGTTTGGCAGGCAATATGTAGCTGTGGTCGAGCAAGCCAAAGCTTCATCACTACCGGAACGGTAATCAAGGAAATATACCGTGAAGAATGCCTAGAGAAACGATTGTTACCATTCCTACGCAGACATGACGCTCCCTCACTATTTTGGCCTGATTTGGCATCTTGTCAATACGCCAAAGATGTTTGGGAACGGCATAAAGCGAATGGAGTCCATGTTGTACCGAAAGAGGCGAATCCACCTAACTGTCCGGAGTTTTGACCTATCGAGCGGTATTGGGCTCTCGTGAAGCGAGAACTCTCGGAACTCGTGAACCGAGAACTCTCGGAAAAATTTCGAAAATCTTGGACAAAAGCAGCGAAAGTTGCAGAGAAGTCTGCGCACACCCTAATGGCTGGAGTAAACTCAAAAGATCGTAGTTCCTTCATGCAGCCTAATTAAGTAACTGTAATTTGTTTAAAGAACAATAATAATGCAGAATTAAATGAATGAAAAATGCATCTTGGATTGAACGGACAGCAAAATTGTTTTATTCTAAATTCAATCTGTCCAGATTGTGTCGTGAACAAGCCTTATGCGGTCCGGCAGAAGATGGAGCCACCGTTTCATAAACTTTCTCCAAGTTTCCTAAACGTTCTATTAAGGTAAAATAAATTCTCCGGATGTTTCAAACTTTCAATAAGTTAAAGTTTTTGACCCAATTGGCCACAAGGAATCTATGCCGGAATAAGGGCATGTTTGTCCAGGATCCGTTAGGCGGTGAAAGAAACAAATTTTCATCGGATCATGCTTTGCAACGGTTCAAACTTCATAACTTTTCATGTATAGCCTACTTCTAGTCTTAAAATGTACCAAGAACTTTATTGGCCCTTCCTAAACAATCTGGATGCTCGGGGAGAACCCTTCAGTAGGAGACAAATACGGATTGTTGCCGAAACATGCCTTTCGACGGCTTAAATTTCATGATTTTTCATGAATAGTCTTGAGATGGACCGTTGGACCAATGACCATATTAGACATTTCGGGACAATCCTGGTGCCTCGGGAGAACCCTTTAGGGACAGATTTTCGCCGAAACATGCCCTTCGATGGCTCAAACTTCATGAATTCATGAATCCAGACAATCCTGGTTCCTCGGGATAACCCTTCAGGAGGACACAAATGTGGATTTTCGCCGAAACATGCCTTTCGACGGCTCAAACTTCATAATTTTTGTTCAATAGTCTACTTATAGCCTTGAAATGGAGCAATGACTATATTGCTATTTCTGAAACAACCTGGATGACCCGGAAGAACTCTTAGGAGGGGACAACAACAAATTATCGCCGGCTCAACCTTCATGATATTCTACGCATAATCTACTTCTAGGCTTGAAATGTACCAACAATTATATTGGCCATTCCGGGACAATCCGGATGCCCCGGGAAAACCCTTTAGGAGGAGACCAATGCCAGTTGTCTTTATTTACGTACGAACTAGGATTGAGTGATCTTGGATTGATCTTTACGAGATTCTTCAAATTGATCCAATGACCCTAAAAAAACAGAAAGATCATCTTTTGGTTTGTTCATATCGATCTTCGGAAAATAAACCACAATTAAAACTTTAATTGTACATGCTAAAAATGATGAACCTGATCAAATAATTAGAAAATGGAAGGTTATTGGTCCATTTCAAGGCTGAACGTATACTACTCATAAAAATCATGAAATTTCAGCCATCGAAAGGCAGGATTCGGCGAAAATATGTATTTTCCACGTCCTAAATGGCTCTTCCAAGGCATCTGGGATGTCTCAGAAAGGCCAATATGGCCATTGAACCATTTCAAGGCTAGAAGTAGACTATTTAGTGAAAATCATGTAGTATGAACCGTCGACAGGCATGCTTCGGCGTAAATTCGATTTTGACTCCTCTTCTAGGGGCATCCGAATTATTCTAGAAAGGCCAATATGATCATTAGTCTATTTCAAAGCTATAAGTAGACTTTTTCATGAAAAGTCATGAATTTTGAGCCATCGAAAGGTATGTTTAAGCGAAAATTCGCATTTGTCTCCACCTCAAGAGTTTGCACAAAACCACAACTACGCGTCTCGATAAGACTTCCCCAAAAACCACGTTATTTTAGAAAAGATAGTCAAAATGCTGTGGCAAAATCTGCCCTTGTCAATGCTGTTCCATCTAAGCTGCCATTTGATCATGGAATCCGAAGACGAACTCAGTAGTACGCCCATACTGAAGATGTTCGTTGTATCAGAGAGGCTACAAAAGGAGGCTTCCTTAGCAGCGTTATCCGCTTCTTCGTTGAACTCTACTGCTTTGTGAGCTGGAACCCAGAGAAATCTGACCACGTATCCTACTTCAATAGTTTCAATGTTTTCCGAACTTTGAACCACAGCATTGGGGTTGAACTTGATACGATGTTGCTTGCAAGGCTAGTGAGGCTGCTCATACTGTCTGTTAGGATAACAAACTTTCTGGTAGGCTGATCGATGAGGCATTTCACCGCACATAGTAATCCGAACATATCTGCACTGTACACGGAAGCAAAACTCGGAAGTATACTCAAGACCGGTCCAGGAAAAAAGCCAGATATCACCGCTACTCCAACTCCGCTGTTCTTCAGATTTCGATCCATCCGTAGCTAAACAAACCCATTGTACTGCGTACTTCTCGTCATTTTCTTTTTCTCACGAAGTATTCTGCTGCTATCTCCTTTCTAATCCGGAGTAGCATGATACCAGTCAATTCTTCCAGGGTCTGCGTATGGGTGGTTTTCGTTAATTCGAAGCAGATTCAAATACATTGCCAATGAATTCGATCTAATTGGATTACGATCCACTCAGGACAAACGGCGAAGAAAGTTGCTCCATACTCTAGTATAGGTCTGACAAATGACTTATAGATTTTCAATAGAACTGTTCGGTAAGATCCCCATTTCTGACCCGCCACACTACGAAGTTTATGTATGGAGCCACTCGGCGCTTTAGGTATTGTAGGTGATTATTCCAGGAGAGATAGGAAGTCAAAACAATCCTAACAACATTGCGCTGTATTTGTGTGGGATTTTTCGCTACCGATGAACAGCTTCGGCTCGTATACAGGTTTACGTGAACCAAATAGCAGGGTACAACATTTCGACGGTGTTAATTCCAGCCCGATGGCCGAGAGATCGCCTACTATGCCACCCAACGCTTGTTGCATCACACTTCGACAAAGATTTTTCATAATGGCCTAACTGACAAACGTAAACAATGGCTTCTTCCGTAAATTTCTCGTGGCACAAAGGCGAGCCACCATGAAAGCCACCAATTCTATCGGATAAGTGAACTCTTCCTCTTCGCAATGATCGTGGTGGATTGATTTAGACGAGTTTTCAATGACGAAAAATTCGCGGAAAAAGACATTGTTTCCGATGGTCAGTTAGGCCTTAATGAAAAATCTTTGTCGACTTGCACTTCTGGTTACATTGTTTCCAGATGTCACTAACGTCATATCATCCGCAGAGATAACTAGATCTACTCCATCACAAGCTGATTTGATGGTCAATTTTACCATTACTGGGGGTTAGGATGACTATGACAGTATAGCGATTTTCAACCGAGCATGGTTCAAAACAACCTTCAAAAATAGTCGATTCAACATTTACCATAAGGTTGGAATAGTCCTTGTAACCATGACCATAGTCAATAATGCAATGAACGTGGGAATTCGACCCATTTTCATGGTTATTGTAACCATTATATGCAATAGTCATCTTGCTTGACCATGATTTTATTGTCGGTACAACCATGGAATTTTTCTCAGTGTATAGATTGAGACATAACGGGCTTAGCGGTGAGCCGCGCGAAGAGACGAAGCGAAGAGACTTTGATATGGTAGATTTTATAAATGATGTTATTGCACAGAGTCAATCCCAAGTAACATTGCCAAAACCTTTCATATTACATTTTTTATGAAAGCCACTAGAAATCAATTTGGTTTTACGATGGCAGTAAGAGGTGCCAATAAGTTTTCAGAATTTGTGCTCAAGTAGCAATTTCTGGATTTATCAGGGTCCTAAGCACTGCATGGGTTAGACTTCTAGAATGCTTATAAAACCTTGATAAAACCAACAATGCTACTCGGTAAGAACCTACACAGCTTCTCTACAACGATGAATTGAATAAATTGTATGATGTACTTTTATGTGCAAATTGGATGATCTTTCATTTGACACCATCATGATTTGACGTAGGTGGTGTAAAATCCTCGGAGGATAAGGATCTGTAGTTATCCCCCGGGGAAACTTACATTAGCCGGAGGATATCACAATAGATCGCTAAGAATAAACTATACAAGCCACAGTGGTACATGAGCGTTTTTCCATGCGTCAATTTTTGCCTGTTGAAGTGGCGGACTTGTTCCGTCGCTACAACCTACCCCGCAGTGGGATGTTAGGCAAAGATTGACGTCCATGGTTCGAGTACCATTGGATACATGCCCTTTCGCTCAATTTTCAAAAACATCTGTTAATTTTCCTACCTGCCGCACTCTGACGGAACTTTCAACCTTTTTCTTCACATCTTTCATTCTAGCCAAAAAACATTGTTGTTCACTCTTGGTGCCTCATGGTGATGAGCGAACATCTCCTTCTACATCATAATCGTTACTCCTCGCACGGAGAATACATAACATAACAATTAATGTACTTATTGATAGTTCCAACTAAACTTTTGAGATGTTTTCTTCGGAACTTCTGGGAAGGCCTCTCCTGAGTTCATGATTCTTTTGAGAAATTCCTTCTTATAGGTATAGGCTCTCTGGTAAGTAATGCTTTATGCCTTCTTAACTTATGATAAGTGCAATCCTAAACTCCGAGGAAAATGTTATTCGACATTTTGGGAAAATCCTCTCCAGACTTTCTAAAAAAAAACTTACATTTGTGAGAAGTTTCTTCTTCTTCCGAACTTCGGGGTAAATTTTTCCTAAACTTCTGAGAAATTTTGTGGAAGTTTGTTTCTGAATTCTTGAGAAATTACAAGTAGTGCCCTCCCTAGTAAGTTTCTTCCTGAACTCCGGAGAAATTTTTTCCTAAACTTCTTCATCTTTTGAATTTCTGGGCGAAGCTCCAGAACCTCTGAATAGTTTCAAACTTCTTCTCTCTTCTTTAAAAGTCTTCCTGAAGCTCTGAGAAGTCCTATCCTGATTTTCGAGTTTTCTCCTGACCTTCTGGGAAATATGATCTTGAACTTCTAGGGCGTTTGGTCATGATTTTTTTTGAGATATTCCTGCATGAACTACTAACAAATACTTCTGAGAAGTTTCTGCCTGACGTTCAGAGAAGTTTTTTTTTTCGAGAAAGAATTTCTAGAAAATATCTTTTTGAAGCTCTGGGAAGTCTCCTTTTGAATTTTTCAGGATGTGATTCTGGGTAATATTTTTCCATACTCCTAGAAAGATTTCTACGGATAGTTCAATAATCCATTTAACTTAAAGGTAAATTTCCAAATCCCAAGTGCAATTGTACTGAATTTATGCGCTAAAGTTCTTGAGAAAAAAACAGAGTTCTAAGGTTTATTTCAATAGCTCATCATTTTGACTGTTGTTCTGAGTCTCAGTGCGACTTTAGAGCCAATGTTAGGATCACAAAAGTAATAGTATTTAGAGGAGAAAATATATACATATATTTTGTTTTCATTCTGACCCAAAGCGCGTTGCATTGCACAGTGGGCAAGAACTGATGAAAACTAAGGAAAAAAAGGTGTAACTTTTGTCGCTTTTAAGCGTGGCTTGTAAACAAGGCCATTTCAGTTTGGAAATTGTCTGGAGAATCGAATGAAACTGGTTTGAAGCTTATTTTACCCCACTTCCCCTTATATTTTTGAATAATTTCGAGATATCTTTGCACTGAGAGGCTCAAGATTTTGAGCGACTCCTAGCAAAGATATCTATAAATTATTCAATAATATAAGGGGAAGTGGGGTAAAATCAGCCATATCATCGTTCAAAGAGCCGTGCCGAGTTGGCAAGTTGGGATAATAATTTACGAATCTATTGTCCCCTCGGCTATGATCTACGGTACACGGTGGCCGTTCGCCGTATTCGTCCGTATAGTAGAAATTCTATCAAAAGATACGAGCTCCAGCTCATTTGAGAACTCAGCGGCTAAGAACGTATCTACCAGATTTTACAATGTGCGACATCGTTAATCAAAACATGACCCGAAATGGAAGCTCTACGTACGAAGCCTTGAGCATGCTGTTACACCTCCGACACTCTAAGTTTACAAACTGAAATAGTGCAACATTTACCTTCCTCCGGAACGGAAAGCAACCGGGCTTCTCCACCACCGGTGGTGCATTGATGAGCAAATCGGGCGTCGGGCACTCGTCCTGACCAAATACGTTCAGCTCCCTGTAGCACTCCGTCTCGATCATCTCGTTTTGCCACGGAATCGACACGGACCCGGTATTGAACTTCGAATAGAAATTCTCATCCGTAGCATCCAAATTCACACCCTTAACCGTTGAAAATTGCTCGATGTCGAGCACGTCTTTGGCATAAACCGCATGAGGCTAAAAGAAACAACAAAAGTTTTAATTTCGGTGCAACGAAACACCCCAGCAAGCAGCACATACATCTGGTACAAACGGTGGTTCCACAACACCAGCATCCAGCCGCTTCCAATTAATACTGTTGAAAAAGCCGTTCTTTTTGACCTCGCGAGCACCGTGTCGCCCATTCCGGCAACCGAGCCGGTTTTTGACGGCCTTCATGAGTAACTGTTGGCACAGGGATTTGGCATCCTCGCTGAACTTGTGGGAATACTTTTCCACGTCCTCCTTAACCCGACGGTCGACTTCCTCTCGTTTCACTTTCTCTTTCCGCGCTCGGAACGGAGCCTGTCCCTCGATCATCTCGTACAGTAAGCACCCAAAGCTGAACCAATCTGGCGAATAGGCATACTTTTCATTATCGATGACTTCCGGAGCCATGTAGCCTGCAATGAGAGAAAAAGCATCGATCAGCTTTTGCCCTACTCGGCGCTCGCTGCTATCCAACCCAAACTTACCAACTGTTCCAACTCTCCCCCTAACCATTTCCCCCTCGGGTATGTCAACTGCCAGTCCAAGATCCGATATCCGAACGTGACCAGTATCGTCTAGTAGGATGTTTTCCGGCTTGCAGTCCCGATACACGATTCCCATCTGGTGTAGATGTTCCAACCCGCAGACCACCTCGGCGGCGTAAAACCGCGCCCGGTTCAGTTCAAAGCCCGGATCGCCGCCCATGTTGTAGATGTGAAATTTGAGATCGCCACCTGTCAATTGAAATTGATGAGTATTTAGCTACACTATTTGAGGGAAATTGCCTACCATTCATGATTGTTAGCACCAGACAGAGCGCATCCTTGGTTTCGTACGCGTACGCCAGGTTGACCACGAAGCGGGAGTTGATTTTCTGCAGAATGGTCTTCTCTATCAGCACCATCGATTCGCCTTTCCGCTTTTTGATGCGCTTCTTTTCGAGCTTCTTGCAGGCGTACATCTTGCCAGTCGCACGTACCTTTAATGGTAAATAGAACAAAGTAGAAAGCACTTAATCTCAGTTATGCTATTATGGAAATGCGGGATGGATGTATACAAATTGCGATAGAACAGCCTTATTATAATTTATGGTGTAAATAAAGTTCCACATTGCCTTCGATTATCTCACTATGCTGAAAAGGACAGTGTGTTCGGCTTTGACGTGTAACATGACCAACGAACGATGACGGTCACGAAAATGCACCATGGAACAACCGCAAGCCATTCCGTGCAATCCTTCATTGGTCATCCTATGTGGTATAGTGATTTAACGTGACAGCACAACAAAAATCCCTCGCGGCTGCTTGTGTTTGGTGGTGGTGATACATAACTATGTATGTAAGCAAAATTTCTCCCGTATCACTGAAACCGACGTTGATATACGAAAACATGTCAGTATCGGTTAATTTTGGTGGAATGACATAACATATGAGTTCCAGTACCCTAGTATGGTTGAAAACTTTGCCATGTGTGGCTCAAATGTTGAACGATTGCTTTTGGATAGCACGGTTGAGCCTCGCATTTGAACTGTGTTATCATATCAGTTGCAGGCAGGGGTGCCTTTAAAGGGTGTCCACGATGAAATTGCCACACTATGAAATTGCTCTAACTTTTTAACCGTTGGGTAGAATTTAATGAAAATTTGGGTGGATTTAGTTCATAGTGCATTTACATCCTGCAAGTTTTAAAGTCCTGTGATCAAAACTCGCGGAAATGGAGTCGAAAGAACAGCTCGTGCGAGATGAAATCTTGCGCATTCATCACGAGAACAAGGATCTCTCGCATCGTTCCATCGCTAAAACGTTGGGAATCGCGAATTCCATGGTGTTGCGAGTGATTAAGCGGTTCGAGAAACGGTTGACCACCGATCGGAAGCCCAGAAGTGAAGGAAAAAGTATTCCGTACAACACCAAAAATCACAACCGCGTAGTTGGGGCCTTCAACCGAAATCCGAACGCCTCCGTTCGGGATGTGGCTAAGAAGCTGAACCTAAGCCGAAGTTTTGTCCAGAAGGCCAAAACTAAGGCTGGGCTTCGAACGTTCAAGGTACAAAAGGCCCCTAATCGCGACGAGAAGCAGAACAAGTCCGCCAAAACCCGTGCCAGGAAGTTGTACCTCAACATGCTGACGAAAGTTGAATGCTGCATCATGGACGACGAAACATATGTGAAGGCCGACTTCAAACAGATCCCCGGCAACCTGTTTTTCACGGCCAAGGATAAGTTCAGCGTTCCGGAGCATGTCCGCACTCAGAAGATGTCCAAATTTGCGAAGAAATTCCTGGTTTGGCAAGCCATCTGCACGTGCGGGAAGCGGAGTGCACCTTTCGTGATCCAGACCTAAGGTAGTGAAGACAGTCGAGGAACTGAAGAAAGTATGGGTTTACATGCAAAACACGGTTGATTCACAGGTTGTGCAGAATCTTATGGCCGGAGTTAAGGCCAAGGTGCGGGCATTTGCGTATGGACTGTAAATAAAATACGAGTAAAATGGTAAAATGAAGTTTAATAGTTATTTCTCAATCCCTGAAAATTTGATGGCAATCGGATGAAAACTCGAATTTTGCGAATCAATTTTGTGTGTGGCAATTTCATCGTGGACACCCTTTATGCCAGATTTATCTGGCACTGCCAGAATTTTTATCGACAAAAAGACAAAAAGAGAAACCCTGCATAATGCCAGACTTTTGAAATTAGAACAGATTAAAAAAAAGCGTCGTTCAATCCTACTCCATTAACGTGCAGTGATTTGCGTGACTGCAGATCTCGTCCACTGAAATGTGAATAGGTAATCCGTCCGTGCAATTCCACGCTTGACTGTTATCAAAGAATGCGAGTATACGAGTCAAAAAATGACTCATTTTGGGACAACATTTGTAAAGGGCCTATCAAAATTTGTAAAACCTCTTTGACCCTTTTCAATTGCTAGTCCAGATTTTTACATTTCCGTGTATTGCCAGATTTTTTATTTATGACATGCCAGATATTTTTCTTATGGCAACCCTGGTTTCAGGTAACCAATAAGCAGTTCCAAAGCGTATTTACGGCAGCCTATCAAGCAAATAAGTCGCCTTATATGCTACGTAAATGCCGCTTTTGCCCAATATACGGCTGCTTTACTGCAATGCGATGATAATGCTTCATTAATGCTGTTTTGCATTCGAAATGCTTATTACAGGCTTCACGCATGTAATTAGCATTTGAAATCCAACTTTACAACAGATAGCATTGAAGATGCTGATATAATGCGGATATAAAGCTGGTAGCATCTGATATGCAGATTAAGGATTGAATTACTGCATATACTAATGCTTATTGGTTACCTGGGTAGATGTCTTATGTTCAGTGCCAGATTTCAACAAAGTGATTGGTGTAGAAACTAGACTCGCGCTTACCTTGACATGCCCAATTACCGTGAGGTTAGTGACGCTGCCCGCATAATCACAAACCATTCCTGGACCATTTCCCTTAATGTTGACGACAGTTTCCGTTATTGTTACGACGATCAGCCTCATAGTTGACAACTACAAGGTAGCAATCTTCTATATAGTTTTAACAATATGTCAGATGGTAAAAGGTCAAATAACAATAAGCTGAATAGGCGGTGCAGTTCAGCTTGCTTGCTTGTTTGCTTATGCTGGTCCAACGTCCCATTAGGACCGCATCTGCGTCATGATATTTCTCCATAAAACGGTTGAGGGCTGTTTGTCTCCAGTTCCTCGAATGTCCCTCACATCCAAGGTCTTGCTCCACTTGGTTTAACCACCTAGTTCGCTGCGCTTCTCTGTGTCTTGTACAGTCTAATTCTAAGCAAACACCATATTTGCGGGGTTGTTGTCCGACATTCTTAGAACATGTCCCGCCCATGGAACCCTTCCAGCTTTAGCGACTTTCTGGATACTGTGTTCGCCATAGCGCTGTACCAGGTCGTGGTTCTTCCTTCTTCTCCATACACCGTTTTCACATACACCGGCAAAGATGATAATTAATGGACCTTCCCTTAGAGCATTGTCCACGTCTCATGCCCGTGGAAAACTACCGGTCTTATCAGCGTTTTGTACATGGTACACTGTCTACGGGGGTAAAGTTTACCAGACCTCAAGGTCTAGTGGACTGCATAAAGACTGTATTCGATGAAATTTGGACACACGCAATTGTTCGTAACATTTTAGCGTGTTGGTAAAAATTATTGACAATTTTAACTGAATGTATTTCATTGTGTTGTGTCAATTGTGTAAGGGCCTGTTCATAAACCACGTACTCATTTATGAAAATCTCAGACCCCCTCCCCCTCGTAGACTTTTTCTCCATACAATTTTTTTAATTTTTGTATGGAGCGTAGACTTTGGTCAACCCCCCTCCCTCCCCCCAGAAAAGTCTACGTGGTTTATGAATAGCCCTTAATGAGTTTCGTGAAAATCGGTCGAGTGATTTCAGTGATGGCGTCGAATGAAGAAATAGTGCGCCAACAAATTTTGGGCACTCACTTCGAAAACCCAAACGCTTCTCATCGATGGATCGGAAAACAGCTCGGAATCGCACATTCAACCGTATCTCATGTGATCAAAACGTTCAAGGACCGTAACACAACCAAGCAAAAAATGGTGGTGGCAAAAAACGTGGCACATCAAATCCGGAGAAGGCCAGGATGGTATTGAACCAATTTAAGCGTTATCCCAACATTTCGATCAGGGATGTTGTGAAAGAGGCGAAAGTTTCAGTTTGTTTTGTGCAGAAAACAATA